>CM050200.1:4190709-4208209 GCA_027475355.1 Coilia nasus
TGTTCTATTGTATTCTATTCTATTCTGTGCTGCTGTACTACTACTATGTGACAAATAAAAGTCTTGAGTCCTTCAGCATGACCCCACCCCCCCACTCACCCCCCCAACCCCCCCAATTACCCCCCACCTGCCCAGCCTCCTGTGTGGGCCAGTCAGCAGTGGGGAGGGAAGTGCTGCTTGTGTTGAGTGGTCTGTGTGTGTGTGTGTGTGTGTGTGTGTGTGTGTCGAAGGTATGTGTGTGTGTGAGTAGGAGGTGTATGTCTGTGTGTGTGTGTGTTAGTTGTGTGTGTATGAGCCTCTTATGTGGGTGAGTAGTCAGTGGGGAGGTAGGTGCTGGTTGTGTTGAGTGGTCTGTGGGTGTGTGTGTGTGTGTGTGTGTGTTTGTGTGTGTGTGTGTGTTAGGTGTGTGTGTATGAGCCTCTTATGTGGGCGAGTAGTCAGTGGGGAGGGAGGTGCTGGTTGTGTTGAGTGGTCTGTGTGTGTGTGTGTGTGTGTGTGTATGTGGGTGTGTGTGTGTGTGAGAGAGCCTCCTGTGTGGGCCAGTTGTCAGTGGGGAAAGGGGAAAGAGTGGAGAGCTCTCTGGCAGGTGGAAACCCTCGTCAAATTGCAGGTGTCAGTTCATTAGGAAGGCCACCGCATTAATTAAGGGTCAACGAGTGCTGCAATTAGGAAAGTGCTTCGGGGAGATTAATGAAGCTCCTATCTCCACCATCCTCCCACATCCCATGATGAAGCCCCCATCTCCACCATCCTCCCACATCCCTTGACCCAACCATACGCCAAAGACTTCTTAAGAAGTCAGTCTGGAGGCTGGAGTGAACAGGATCAAGCTTTTCTTTCGCATGAGTCTTATTCTCTGACAGAGCTGAACAACAACTTTATTTGGCCAGTGTCATGATATGATTAGATGTTGGAAAACATCAGTAGTACTCTCATTCCAACCATTCTCTTTAACGATTCCATTATATAAAAAGAAACCCTTGCAATTCTATTCTATTGTACTCTATTCTATTCTACTCTACTCTACTCTACTCTATTCTATTCTATTCTATTCTATTGTATTCTATTCATTCTTCTGCTCATAGCCTGTGTTATCAATGCTAACACTGGACGCTAATGCTGTGTTTAAGCTGGCCAAACAGTGCCCTGGAAGAGCGACATCATCGCCACATGTGCTTCCACAGGAAGTGGAGCGTGCCGGTGTGTGCCGCGACTTCCTTTTGATGGGGTTAATGGCGGCACGCTCGTTAGACTCCGTCTGCACAGGCCGGCCGGCCAGGGAGGGGAGACTCATCACGCTAATCGATCGTGAAGGGACGTGCACACAACAAAAGCCGAAAGGGTTTGCTCTTACCGTTAATAAAGCAGGGCAACTAAATGGAAAGTGACAAGCGAGCTTTACTTGTGGGCAACGAGGAGAGTGGCGGCCATGTTGGCTACGGTAAAGGGGATAGGGATGAAGGGAATGATTGAGATGGAGGGAAAGAGAATGAGACGAATGGGACAAAAAAAAACACAAAAAAGCGAAAAGGAATGACAAGTGCATTTTGGGGAGATATTCTGTTCTTTGGAAAGAGGGGAAAAAAGAAAGCAAAAAATGTCTCTAGTGCAGCTTTCGTTTTGAGGTTTGCCTAAGTGTCTGCGAGCAGCCATTTGCGACGAATAATGCATTAAAAGCAGATGTGCTTAGGAAGAATAAAAGACCCTTTCGGGAGCACAAACACGCTCTTTAATACTACGAGCACATAGTTAGGGAACTCACACACACTCTTTAATACTACGAGCACATACTTGGGGAACTCACACAGGCTCTTTAATACTGAGAGCACAGAGCAGAGTAGGACCTTGAGAGGGGGCCCCTTGCCTTCTTGAAGCTGGAGCAGAAGAGCTACATACCTCAGATGTTCCCCTCAGAAGTTCCCTTACTCCTGCTGGAACTAATGAGGGCCAGTAAAGAGAAATGGAATGTCCCATCCAAAACGATGATTGGGCACACGGTACGGCGGCTAACATCATTGTCTTTGTTCAAAGCCGAAGACAGACACACACACGCACACAAAGACCGACACACAGACACACACTCACACACACACACATGCTCTGTGTTAGCCAGGGGGTCTTTCCATGTTTTTGAGAGAGTTCACTTCCCAGGGGTACTGTTGGCCAATGCTGAGAGGTTCAAGAAGGAAAAGAAAAAAAAACAAAAAAAACAAAAACAAACCTAACGGACTCACTGAGGAGTGTCTTGGGCCTGAGGGGTGTCTTGGGGCTGAGGGGTGTCTTGGGCCTGAGGGGTGTCTTGGGGCTGAGGGGTGTCTTGGGGCTGAGGGGTGTCTTGGGCCTGAGGGGTGTCTTGGGGCTGAGGGGTGTCTTGGGGCTGAGGGGTGTCTTGGGGCTGAGGGGTGTCTTGGGCCTGGGCGGTGGGGGGGGAGTGTCTCGGGCCTGAGGGGTGTCTTGGCCTGAGGAGTGTCTTGGGGCTGAGGGGTGTCTTGGGGCTGAGGAGTGTCTTGGGCCTGGGGGGTGTCTTGGCCTGAGGAGTGTCTTGGGCCTGAGGGGTGTCTTGGGGCTGAGGAGTGTCTCGGGCCTGAGGGGTGTCTTGGCCTGAGGAGTGTCTTGGGGCTGAGGAGTGTCTTGGGCCTGGGGGGTGTCTCGGGCATGGGGAGTGTCTTGGGCCTGAGGAGTGTCTTGGGCCTGGGGGGTGGGGTGGGGGCAGGAGGCTGTGTGTTCCTGTGCCAATGGTAATTGTTTGTTTGTTTACTGCAGGAGCTAAAAAGCCAGAGGAGCCCATCAGTGTGCCGCCCACAACAAAGAGCCAAAGATGGAGGCCCAGGAGGGACACACTCCGAGGGGTAAAATCATTACCGGTCCACGGATAAGCCTTCAGTACACATTCTTACACACACACACACACACTCTCTCTCTCTCTCTCTCTCTCTCTCTCTCTCTCTCTCTCTCTCTCTCTCTCTCTCTCTCTCTCTCTCTCTCTCTCTTTCACACACACACACACACACACACTATCTCTCTCTCTCTCTCTCTCTGTCTCTCTCTCTCCTTCACACACACACACACACTATCTCTCTCTCTCTCTCTCTCTCTCTCTCTCGCTGTCTCTCTCTCTCCTTCACACACACACACTATCTCTCTCTCTCTCACTGTCTCTCTCTTTCACTCACACACACACACACACACACACACACACAGACTCTCTCTCTCTTTCACTTACACACACACACACACACACACACACACTGAATGAACAAGCAGCTGCCTGAGGTACTGAGGTACCCGGCTCATTAGCAGGAGAGGCTGCCTCAGGACTCTGCTCTTCACAAAAGAAAGAGGAGAGGAGCGGAGGAGAGGAAGAAGGGAGAAGGGGAGCAGAGGAGAAGATAAGAGAGGGAACGCCAGAAAACAAAGCAGAGGAGATGGAAAAGAAAAGAGTAGAACAGCAAAGCTGATGAGTGGAGGAGAGTGTGAATGAAAAACTAAAAGATGACAGGAAGAGAGAGAGAGAAAGTTGGAGTACAGGTAGAAGGAAGTGAAACACAGAAAAAAGAAATGCATAAAGAGAAGATGAGAGAAGAAAAAGAAAGTTCAAGTTGAAGTTTGTCGCATACTCAGTTATACATGCGTGTAATGTACAGTATAGTAGTGTAATGCGTGTAATGTATAGTAGTGTAATGTATAGTAGTGTAATGCGTGTAATGTACAGTATAGTAGTGTAATGTGTGTAATGTATAGTATAGTATAGTAGTGTAATGCGTGTAATGTATAGTATAGTAGTGTAATGCGTGTAATGTATAGTAGTGTAATGCGTGTAATGTACAGTATAGTAGTGTAATGTGTGTAATGTACAGTATAGTAGTGTAATGTGTGTAATGTATAGTATAGTAGTGTAATGCGTGTAATGTATAGTATAGTAGTGTAATGCGTGTAATGTATAGTAGTGTAATGCGTGTAATGTATAGTACAGTAGTGAAATGCGTGTAATGTATAGTAGTGTAATGCGTGTAATGTACAGTATAGTAGTGTAATGCGTGTAATGTATAGTATAGTAGTGTAATGTGTGTAATGTATAGTAGTGTAATGCGTGTAATGTACAGTATAGTAGTGTAATGCGTGTAATGTATAGTATAGTAGTGTAATGCGTGTAATGTATAGTAGTGAAATGCGTGTAATGTACAGTATAGTAGTGTAATGCGTGTAATGTATAGTAGTGAAATGCGTGTAATGTACAGTATAGTAGTGTAATGCGTGTAATGTATAGTAGTGACATGTGTGTAATGTACAGTAGTGTAATGCGTGTAATGTATAGTAGTGTAATGCGTGTAATGTACAGTATAGTAGTGTAATGCGTGTAATGTACAGTATAGTAGTGTAATGCGTGTAATGTATAGTAGTGTAATGCGTGTAATGTACAGTAGTGTAATGTGTGTAATGTATAGTAGTGTAATGCGTGTAATGTACAGTATAGTAGTGTAATGCGTGTAATGTATAGTAGTGAAATGCGTGTAATGTACAGTATAGTAGTGTAATGCGTGTAATGTATAGTAGTGACATGTGTGTAATGTACAGTAGTGTAATGCGTGTAATGTATAGTAGTGTAATGCGTGTAATGTACAGTATAGTAGTGTAATGCGTGTAATGTACAGTATAGTAGTGTAATGCGTGTAATGTATAGTAGTGTAATGCGTGTAATGTACAGTATAGTAGTGTAATGCGTGTAATGTATAGGAGTGTAATGCGTGTAATGTATAGTATAGTAGTGTAATGCGTGTAATGTATAGTAGTATAATGCGTGTAATGTATAGTAGTGAAATACGTGTAATGTATAGTAGTGACATGTGTGTAATGTACAGTATAGTAGTGTAATGTGTGTAATGTATAGTAGTGTAATGCGTGTAATGTATAGTAGTGTAATGTGTGTAATGTACAGTATAGTAGTGTAATGCGTGTAATGTACAGTACAGTAGTGTAATGTGTGTAATGTATAGTAGTGAAATGCGTGTAATGTATAGTATAGTAGTGTAATGCGTGTAATGTATAGTAGTGTAATGCGTGTAATGTATAGTAGTGTAATGCGTGTAATGTACAGTATAGTAGTGTAATGCGTGTAATGTACAGTATAGTAGTGTAATGTGTGTAATGTATAGTAGTGAAATGTGTGTAATGTACAGTATAGTAGTGAAATGTGTGTAATGTATAGTATAGTAGTGTAATGTGTGTAATGTATAGTAGTGAAATGTGTGTAATGTACAGTACAGTAGTTTAATGCTTTACATGCCTGCTGCAGCTACAGAAAAAGTACAGACAACCACACCAGACCACGCCAGCTTCCCAGTGCTGCAGGTCAGTTTGTGTGTGTTCACTCACGGTGTACAGTGTGTGTGTGTGTGTGTGTGTGTGTGTGTGTGTGTGTGTGTGTGTGTGTGTGAGAGAGAGCAGGCTTTAACAAAGCGCTTCATTTTCATGTTATTTCCAACGGCAGTGGCCAACTCAAACGGCGCTGCCTAATTTGCCCATCGCCTCTTCCCGCTCCTCGCTCCCCTCCGCTCTTCCCGCTCCCCTCCCCTCCCCTCTTCCCGCTCCCCGCTCCCCTCCGCTCTCCCCTCCCCTCCCCTCACCTCTTCCCGCTCCCCGCTCCCCTCCGCTCCCTCACGCCTGTTTTTGTTTCCAGACCGGGCCACCACCACCGCCGAATCCCGGCCGAGAGTCCACCGGCCCAATAGCCAAAACCACCACCACCCTAGCACCCCTCCTACTACACCCATGCCCCCTCCACCACCCTAGCACCCCTCCTACTACACCCATGCCCCCTCCACCACCCTAGCACCCCTCCTACTACACCCATGCCCCCTCCACCACCCTAGCACCCCTCCTACTACACCCATGACCACCCCCCACCACCCCTACACCTCCAACCCCAACCTAGCCACCCCCACCCCCACACCGCCTCCCACCACACCCATGACCACCCCCCACCACCCCTACACCTCCAACCCCAACCTAGCCATTCTAGTCTATGGGCAGTAGTATTCTTCAGTACCCCTGTACCTCAGTAAAATGGTCATCCTCCCATCATCCCCACCCCAGTAGAGTGGTGCAGGCTAAAGGGTTAAGGGGCCTTTCCCACTGTGATGCTTTTTTTCATCCTCCAAAACTCGAGAAGCATAAAAAAGCAGCGAGTGTCGCAACAGTTACAGAAAAACAAATCAGAAAAAAACAGAAAAACAATTATATTCGAGTGCATGCCAGAGAAAAAACGCGTTGCAGTGTAAACGACCCCTAAATCTTTATAAAGTCTTCTTGCTCCATTACAGCTAGCCATTTGAGCGATTTCATGTCTCATCGTGGGTAATAACGGCTAGATACAGTTTGGAAAAGGGGAAAATGGAAAGATGTGTAGGGAGGACCATACGAATGACCATAAGTTATGACCTTAAGCTACCTTAAGCAACCTTGGCCCAATTACATGAAAACTTGGACATCAAACAAAAAACATAAAAACCAAAAAAAAAAAAGCATCTTAACTATCGTCAAATCACCTACAATTGTGACTGTTAAAACAGCCTATGCAATCCCAATATTTGTACACTGCCTTTGGGAATGCTGTTTAGATTGCATTACGCCCACGCTGTCTCAAAAAGTATTTTCCATTCAAGTCTTCCATCCTACTCTTAAACCACCTCTCGTCTTGGCTGTGCTTTTCAACACACCGCGTAAGTGCACTTACTTCAACCCACATCTACGTTTCCAGCTATTTTGGCTTGGCCCAGTGATCTGCTATTTGTTTCTGTGGGTCAGCAGTGCTAATTATTCCTTTGCACCTGGGGGCCACAGATGTAGCTGCTGAGAGCCTGCGCGTGTGTGGGTGTGTGTGTGTGGATGTATGTGTGGGTGTGTGTGTATGTGTGTGTGTATGTGTGTGTGTGGTTGTGTGTGTGTGTATATGTGTGTGTGTATATATGTGTGTGTGTGGGTGTGTGTGGTTGTGTGTGTATGTGTGTGTGGTTGTGTGTGTGTGTGTGTGTGGACACACATTGGTCAGGCAGAATGGGCTCTGTGGGGCTACAACTGCTTATTACTAGATCGCTGATGGTATTACCCTGAAACCAAACGCAGATCTGTCTCTGGGGACATCTTGCTTCCCGTGTTCCCCCATTACATTTCAAGGACCATTTCAGACCAAATCTCCTCTTCTCCTCTCTCCTTTCCTCTTCTCTTCTGCTCTCCTCTCTTTCTCCTCTCCTCTCCTTTCCTCTTCTCTCCTATTCTCTCCTCTCTTCTCCTTCTCTCTCTCCTCCTCCCTTCTTTCTTCCTCTCTTCTGCTCTCCTCTCTTTCTCCTCGCTTCTCCTTTCCTCTTCTCTCCTATTCTCTCCTCTCTTCTCCTTCTCTCTCTCCTCCTCCCTTCTTTCTTCCTCTCTTCTGTTCTCCTCCCATGTCCTCTCCTCTCCTCTTCCATTCTTCTCTCCTCTCCTTCTCTCTCTCCTCCTCCCTTCTTTCCTCCTCTCTTTGGCTCTCCTCCCATCTCCTCTCCTCTCCTTTCCTCTTCTCTCCTATTCTCTCTTCTCTTCTCCTTTTCTCTCTCCTCTACTCTCTTCTGCTCTCCTCCTCTCTCCGCTCCTCTCCTCTACTCTCCCCTCCTCCTCCCTCCCTCTGCTCTTCTCTTTCCTGTTGTCCTCTCCTCTCCTCATCTCTCCTCTTTTCTCCTCTCCCCTCACAGGCCATTTTTACAGCCATGAATCGACCACATTATTATTAATATCATTATTATTATTATTATTATTATTATTATTATTATTATTATTATTATTATTATTATTATTATTATTATTGTTGTTGTTGTTGTTGTTATTGATGTGAGCACATGCATGCTACCTACAGTACACTGTGCCTTTATCTTACTGTCTTGGCTTGTTTATGCTTTATTAGCATAACCAGTATTTTAGCATTAGCTAAGCTGCGCTTCAGGAGTCTGATGGCTGAAGGGAAGAGGCTGTCTCTGAAACGTGTCTTCTCTCTGTGCCAGTGGGCCTAAACTGTCTTCCAGAGGCCTGAAGTCTGAATATGCAGTGCCATGGACAGGAATGGGCCTTGATTATTCTGGAGGCTTGGTTTAGGCTATTATGTATACTACCTTGGCATTATGTATACTATCTTGGCATTTTGTATACTACCCTGCTACTATGTATGCTATCTTGGGACTATTTATGCAGTCTTGACATTATCTTTAATATCTTGGCATTGTCTACGCTATAATGCCAATTATCTTCTCCATCTTGGCATTGTCTGTAATGTCTTGCTGTTATGCGCAACTCGGCTCTGACCCGTTTCCAGTAATTTGTCCTTGGAAACAAAAGCGGGAGAGGATTCTGGAGAGTTTTACTTCCGCGTTGGATGTTGTGGTGTAAATAAAGAGTCCAAACAGCAACCAAATAGAGTGTGGGACATATCCGGTTCTATCCTGCCGGGGAACCAGCATCGACAAACACACACACACACACACTCACACATACACACACACACACACACTCACACATACACACACACACGGGATGTGTTCTAGAGCCAGTGCCTGTTGGAAGTCCTTGCAATCGAACGCACTGTGCCCTCTGCATACCACCCACCCACACACACACACACACACACACACACAGTGTTGCCACAACCAGTTCCTTTACGTCAATTACACAAAGACAGAACAAGAGCTTTTGCAAATAGCCTTCTTCCATTCATCCCCACAGGGGGCCAGAATACACTGGCCAGCTCAGAATAAAGTGGACCAACCTCAGCACTTTAAATGCTGGATTGGGTTTCTTGTATGTTGTGTGTGTGTGTGTATGTGTGTGTACACTACTATCCGTGTGTGTGTGTGTGTGTGTGTGTGTGTGTGTGTGTGTGTGTGTGTGTAAGGGGATTTCATACATGCAGACAAGGCTTCCTTTGCCACATCCTCCCTACACACTACACCAAGCAGCAGGTCCAAGTCTTCAGACTCCAGTGTACTACAAATATGTGTGTGTGTGTGTGTGTGTGTGTGTGTGTGTGTTCCTCCCTACACACTACACCAAACAGCAGCTCCAAGTCTTCAGACTCCAGCGTACTACACATATGTGTGTGTGTGTGTGTGTGTGTGTGTGTGTGTGTGTGTGTGTGTGTGTGTTCCTCCCTACACACTACACCAAGCAGCAGGTCCAAGTCTTCAGACTCCAGTGTACTACACATATGTGTGTGTGTGTGTGTGTGTGTGTGTGTGTGTGTGTGTGTGTGTGTGTGTGTGTGTGTGTGTGTGTGTGTGTGTGTTCCTCCCTACACACTACACCAAACAGCAGGTCCAAGTCTTCAGACTCCAGCGTACTACACATATGTGTGTGTGTGTGTGTGTGTGTGTGTGTTCCTACCTACATACTACACCAAGCAGCAGGTCCAGGTCTTCAGACTCCAGTTTACTATGCATATATGTGTGTGTGTGTGTGTGTGTGTGTGTGTGTGTGTGTGTGTGTGTGTGTGTGTGTGTGTGCGCTCCTCCCTACACACTACAGGTCCGCAGGCTCCAGCATACTACACATGTGTGTGTGTGTGTGTGGCAGGCTCCGGTGTACCACTCGTATGTGTGTGTATGTGTGTGTGGCAGGCTCCAGTGTACGACTCGTGTGTGTGTGTGTGTGTGTGTGTGTGTGTGTGTGGCAGACTCCAATGTACGACTCGTGTGTGTGTGTGTGTGTGTGTGTGTGTGTGTGTGTGTGTGTGTGTGTGTGTGTGTGTGTGTGTGTGTGTGTGTGGCAGACTCTGGTATACGACTCGTGTGTGTGTGTGTGTGTGTGTGTGTGTGTCTGTCTGTCTGTGTGTGTGTGTGTGTGTGTGTGTGTGTGTGTGTGTGTGTGTCCTCCTCTGTCAGAACCAATGGGAGTGGCGCTGATGTCCAAGGCCTCCATTAGGGCCCTGAATGAATTGCATTAAGTAGGAGAGTAGCAGCGGCTATTTGATTTGCTCACTGGCCAAAAATGATGATGATTGCCCAGAGGAGAAATATTATTGCACACAACATGCGGGAACACTTACTGTAATTAGGTACCATTCACCACTATGAAGTGCTTAATTGCAGGGTGTGTGAGTTGTGTGTGTGGGTGTGTGTGTGTGTACGTATTGCAGGTACATGTGAATATGTGGGAGTGTGCACATGGCAACATTCAGAAATGCATTGTGTGTGTGTGTGTGTGTGTGTGTGTGTGTCCACAGAGGAGTGAGCTGTGATCCAATGTAATATGCAAAGGGAGTTTCCTCATTATGATTGCATTTGTGTACAGCAGAAAATACTGCATTTATCCATTTATTCAGCTATAACACACACACACACACACACACACACACACACACACACACACACACACACACACACACACACACACATCGCCACTGCAAACCTCCCCGTTCATTTGCCAAAAGCCACAGTCATTCCCCCTCAAGATGCACACGCGCGCGCACACACACACACACACACACACACACACACACACACACACACACTATGCTTTGCTCAAGGGCAGTTCAGCCATGGACAAGGGTGCAGAAGAGCTGGCAAGTTGTTCACCACCCCCATCCACATTTCTCCTACTGTTAACATGATTGAAACCCGTGACCCTCCAACCTCAAGAACACCTCCCCAACCAGTAGGCCACAGCTGCCTCAAAAATATACATAGTAGCTAACACATTACCAATCTTACTCATCTGTGGACATTCTAGAGGCCACCGACCAAATATGAAGTGAGAGCAGCTCATTACCGGACATGAGAAGTGACCCGTCATGAGAAGTGACCCGTCTTTGTTGTCAGGCATGACACAAGACAGGAATACCCCCCCCCCTCCCTACACACACACACACACACACACACACACACACGCCTTCTGTTCCTGCCCACCTGCACATTCTGTGACCTCTGACCTACGACCCTGAGGTTGCCTAGGTTACGCTTCCTGAAGAGAGAGGGCCATTGTGGATGCGTGTGGTGTGGACAGCATGAGGTCTGCTCAGAGGAGTAACCCAAGAGGAGCCTAAAGGTGACCCTTGACCTCTGTGCAGGCTACATGGATTAGAGGGGGTGATGCAGGACGCTCTCCAGTAACTGCTCTAATGAGGCCTGACTTCCTGAAGTGTCCCTAATGACGATATATTTGGATGGATGGATGGATGGATACATGGATGGATAGATGGATGCATGGATGGATGGATTAGGACGGATGGATAGATGGATTAGGATAAATGGATAGATAGATGGATAGATAAGTGGATTGACTGTGCGGCACCTGTGGCCTAATGGTTGGGGAGTTAGCCTTGGGACCGAGGGGTTGCAGGTTTAAAACTTGTACCAGTAGGAAAATTGTATGGGTGGGAGAGTGACCAACCAGCGCTCTCCTGCACCCTCATCCACAGATAAAATGCCCTTGAGTCATCTAACCCCACATTGCTCCAGGCCTGACTGTTATCCTGTACCTAATCTACTGTAATGGTGCTTTTTGACTGCATACTACCAGCATTACTTTACCCTACTCCCGTTTACCCTGCTTGAGGTACAGTTTGTTACCTACTGTATTGTAACTGTTGCCAGTAAAGCTATGAACTGATTTTCATGTCAGAAAAATAACAACTATCAGTTCAAAACATTGTTAGCTAGCATGGCTAGCTAGTTGGCAGCCAACAGAAAACAGGCAGCATTTAGCTGCATGGGACTGAATGGTTGTTTTTTATCCCATCAGTGGCCGCCAGTCTGTCACATCACATTTCTAGCATCGACTTTACCCGCTTGGAACCCTGCCAAAGCAGGGACTAAAAATGGTCCCTGGCGCCAGGCATGCCAAAGCCAGGGCTGATGGGAAAGCAAAAAAATAAAATAAATAAAAACAGGGGTAACGTCGAGTCAAGTAGGGTACAATAGGGATAATCCAGGCCGGTGGAAAAAGAGCATCAGCTAAAGGCAGAGTGATATAACAACAGATGGATGGGTGCATGAACAGCTAGGCAGACAGACGAGTGGATGGGCAGATCAGCCGAGGCATAGACGGATGGACGAGTGGATGGGTAGATCAGCCGAGGCATAGACGGATAGACGAATGCATAAATGCTGAGATAAATGATTGAATGCGACGGATTTTGGCAGCTCGTCAGCTGTGAGTGAGTAAGTGGGTGATGCGTTGTGATGAAATTAGCGCAGCATGACAGACAGTCAGTGGTGTAATCAGCGTCTGTAAGTGCATGTCATGTCTTTAAGTGGATTTCGGAGACGATAATTGGCAAATGTAATTGTGGATTGGGAAGCTTGTAGCACAGCTCTAATTTAAAACAGGCGCATGAAAATATTCATGCACGAGTCTACGCACAAAAACATATATACAACCACACAAACACACACTCTCTCTCACACACACACACATACAGAGAGACAGAGAGAGAGAACAAATGAAAGGGAGAGAAAATAGGAGATAGAGGGAGACAAAAAGAAAGAAAGAAAGAAAGAGAGAGAGGGACTCGCTTTCCTACCCCTGCGTGTTTTGCTGACAGTGATTGGGGAAGAGTTATCTACGCTGGAGTTATCTACGCTGGAGATGCTTGTAGGAACTCTGCAATCAAACGACAAACCAGCCCACAACTCCTCTGCAGATGGAGTCCAAGAGATGAGCACATCTACCATGAATGCAACACACACACACACACACACACACACACACACACACACACACACACACACACACACACACACACACACACGCATGAAGACATACAGACAGACAGACAGCAGAAAGACACACAAACACACACACACACACACACACACACACACACGCATGAAGACATACAGACAGACAGACAGCAGAAAGACACACATACACACACACACACACGCATGAAGACATACAGACAGACAGCAGAAAGACACACAAACACACACACACACATACACACACACACACACACGCATGAAGACATACAGACAGACAGCAGAAAGACACACAAACACACACACACACACACACGCACACACACACACACACACACATGCATGAAGATACACAGACAAACAGCAGGAAGACACACAAACACACAAATACACACACACACCAACCAAATCATGTAAACCAGGGGCATGGTTGTGGGGTAACACACTGTTTTGATAAGTCCTCTGCTACACACACTGTACATTGCCAAACATCCTGAGGTTGGGGCTCAGCGTCTCCTCTAGGGATACCAGGAGCCTGTGTGTGTGTGTGTGTGTGTGTGTGTGTGTGTGTGCGTGCGTGCGTGCGTGCGTGCAGGCCTGTAGATGTGTAGAGTGGCCCTGTGTGTGTGTGTGTGCGTGTCTGTGTAGGTCTTTGTGTGTGTGTGTGTAGGCCTGTACAGTAGATGTGTAGGGTGGCCCTGGTCAGGGGATCCTTTGCTTAGAAAACAACAGCAGTTTTCAATGGCACTTTCATTACGCAAGGACTGGAAAGACTCGTCGTTTTAGGGTTGGTACCAGAAGTGCTTCATGAAATAGTCTGTGTTCCTGAGTATTCCCGAGCAGTTTATCTCCAAGACAAGTCTAAGTGCAGAAAACAATGACAGCTTTCTGAACACGCCTCGGAGCGTTTAACAGCCACTGTGTCAGTGCCCGGAATGAGCCTTGCTTGAGATAGAATGTGATTCATTTTGCTGAACTTTATATGAGGAAACTCTGCTTGGCTAAAGATTGCTGCTCATAAAAAGTGATATAGTGAGATTTGATTCAGCTTGCTGGTGGTCCCTGGTACTCAAGTAAACTACCTCTCACACGGAGAAATCCCAGCCTTCTGAAAACAGCACCCTTCTGGAACCTTCTGCTGCCCGGCTCTGTGAGATATGGTATGATCCCGACCCTCCGCTACTCACACACATACAAACATACACACACGTAAACACACACACAGGCACACACACACACAGACACACATACACTCACACACATACACACACATACACACACAGACAAACATACACACACACAAATACACACACATACACACACAGACAAATAGACACACACACAACTACACACACAGGCACACACACACCTATACACCTTACACACACCACCATTTTTTTTACCAACATGGGCTGAAGCAGCATTCATGCCCAACACTGAAACTCACCGACTCTGTCATGACCACTTAGATATATATGTACACAGACAGACACACAGACAGACACACACAGACAGACAGACACACACACACACATATACACACACCACGTGCACACCAATCAATCTAGACCTCCTGCCAAACACACAGGGAAGGCCTTTCAAACAGCTCCCTTTAGAGCATGTCTGCAGTGTTTGTGTGGTCCAATTAAAATTATTGACCACATGTAAACCCCCAGCACAGACATCACAGCATGGCCTGCCTCAAGCATCTGAGCTGTGTGTGAGTGTGTGTGTTTGTGTGTGTGCTGGAAAGCATGTGTGTATATGTGCAGATCTGTCTGTGTGTGTGTGTGTGTGTGTGTGTGTGTGTGTGTGTGTCAGTGCTGGACGTAGTTGACACACTCATTTGGCACAAACGAGAGGAGTATTTATTTGAGTATGGGCTGCCAGTACCATCGGCTGACCATCTGAGGCAGTCACTAAAAGTGCAAGATACCCCATGGTGGTGGGTTACAGACATAAACTACACACGCAGTCACAACACATCCACACAGGAGTCCTCAAAGGTACAGCACTTAACTTTCCTGATTAAAGGAGCAAAGATGTGTGTGTGTATGTGTGTGTGTATGTGTGTGTCTGTGTGTGTGTGTGTATCCGTGAGGACTCCTTGAAGGTACAGCACTTAACTTATCTCATTAAAGGACCAAAGATGTGTGTGTATGTGTGTGTATGTGTGTGTGTGTTAGTCGCTGACAAGTTACTTATGTCAGCCAAGGTGATGTACATTGCAGAAGTTCCAACTGCTGCCTAATTATCCTGTAAGACAAATGCACATACACACACACACACACACACACACACACACACACACACACACACAAACACACATACTAATTCTCTCTCTCTCTCGGTCACACATACCAAAACCCACCCTCATCAACTATCGCATTGCCTTAGACTCATATATGACCCTGATATATTGCATTTCTCCTAGTGTGTGTGTGCGTGTGTGCGTGTGTGAGAGAGAGAGTTAGAGATATTTTTAACATGTATGTATATGTGTGTGTGTACTGGAAGGTTAAGTTAAGATATATATTACTATATTAAGCCACAAGGCCTTTGTGTGCAAGGAGCCCACCGCAGCCCCCCCCACCCCAAATCAGTGCCTGTCATAGGCAATATTCTCTCTAGGGCCTGGCTATGCAGGGCTGTGAGGGCGTCACCCCAACACACACACACACACACACACACACACACACACACACACACACACACTGGAATCCCCTCTGGTCAAAGCTGAATCCCTCACAGAGCCAAGCAGTTTTAGTCTCCCTGTCGGCATACATAATGACGTTAATCCTGAGATTTGTAATTACTGGCTCAGTCGACACTACTGGCTGAGCTTTGGGTATGTGTGTGAGTGTATGTGTGTGAGTGTATGTGTGTGAGTGTATGTGTGTACAGGAATGCGTGTGTATATGTACAGCTGTGTGTTTGTGTGTGTGTGTGTGGGCGTAGTTGATACACTCAACATGAACGAGTGTTTATTTGATCACAGGCTGCCAGTACCATCGACTGATGCCAGTTTCTCGCCCTGGCACACACACACACACACACACACACACACACACACACACACACACACACACACACACAGTTTTTCACCCTGGCACGGCCCTTGCTCCTGACATCTGGGCCTGATTCATCAAGGTATTTGCAGCAAAGTGTAACGTGCAAACAAGCTCTAATGAAGACAAGGGCCTACTATGGCCCTGGTGCACACACCCGCACACACACATACACACACACACACACACACACACACACACACACACACACACAAGGACCCACTGTTGGCCTGCGTGATGAACAGTGGGCCGCAATAAACAAACACTTCGACGCGATGCATCAAAGACTCTCCTCTCACTCGTTCCTCTCACTGAGCTATTTTCAGACCCTCTGATGTCTCTGGCCATCTCAAATCATGTCATCTTACGAGTGTGTGACATAACAAAAACTTGGCTTCGTGAGAACCTCTGATTTGGATCAGAGAGATCAGGGTAACCTAACTTGGCTCCAAATATAGCAAACGTACAGCACTAGGAGGAACTATTTTTTTCTTTCTTTCTTTGTTTCTTTTGGGGGAATCTTTCTGAGGAAACACGTGCTCATGGCTCATCAATCCCAAGGATCTTCAGGCCGCAGTTGAGAGTTCAGGTTCAGTTCCTGACATCGATATTTCATCTTAGCGGAATAGCTTTGGCCGTGGCCTCGCATTTTTCCCCCAACGTCCTCACAAACTCATCAAGGTCTCCACATAGCGGTTGGCACCACACGAGTGTCTTTGGCAGCAGTGCAATCACAAATCATTAGAAAAATACATAATGACCCAAACCATTCCATAACGACCTAAAACATTCCTTCTGAATCAGTACTCATTGACGGGAAGCTATTGCCTTTTGAAGGACTCCAGTTCTCCAGACCATAGAGTGTTACCTCTCCATAAATGGAGGGGTGCTACCTTTTACAGGGGTACGACCTTTACTTTCTGCATGAATTGCATTAATATGTACCCCATAGCCCTGCTATTTTTACCTGGTCCCTGAATTTACCAGGTACTCTAATGATCCTGTCCATGCATGTGTGTGTGTGTGTGTGTGTGTGTGTGTCTGTTTGTCTGTGTGTGCGTCTGTTCACCCGTATTGCAATAACTCTGTTCATGCGTGTGTGTGTGTGTGTGTATGTGTGTTTGTGTATTTGTGTGTGTGTGTGTGTGTTTGTCTGTCTGTGTGTCTGTCCGCCCGTATTGCAATGACCCTGTCTGTCCACATGGGGGACCAGGTTGCCATCTCTGACTGTACTTGTTTGCCTCTTTGGGGATACCGGGTTTTGACTGGGGGGGGTACTGTACACTCCAGTACCCCCTGGATTTTGAGCTGTTCTCTTGACCCCTTATTGTTGTATCGACGTCAGGTACTTTCCAGGCTTGAGGAGTCTCTCCCCCATAGTCTCGCTCAGAGCGCTTTTAGAAAGTCGCGTGTAAACAATGTGAAAGTTAGCAGAACGCTCTCAGACACCGACAACAACAGCAGCAACAAGACAACAGCTTTACCGGAAAGGGCCCACACGCACGCCATCTAACCTTACACGACAGAATGATTGTCCCTGCTCGTAATACACACGTACGTCCTATTTTGGCTCGGGTCGAGACTTTTAGGTCGACCATATACCTTATTTTAAAGTCGCAACGAAGAAGGGGTTTTTCCAAAGGTGGTTAATTTTATAGTAGGAGGTTTAGGGGGATTTAAGTGGAGGACAAACGGACGCGGTAATTTTAGACGGAG
>CM050200.1:4213209-4223209 GCA_027475355.1 Coilia nasus
GCTTACTCTGGACAGTAGAGCAACAGAGTGTGATGTCAGATGACAGATGCTTAAATTTTGGATTTTATCAGTCTCGCAGCAGTATAACAATTTTTTTATTTTTAACACATTATGTTCATCACTGACATTAAGCTAAAAAGTGGGATGAGGAACATCTGAATTTAACATATTTGAATTAAACTTCAGGGCTATTTGAGTTGGGTCCACTTATGTAAACCACTTATGTAAACAAAACCGATCATTAATTCAAAATGAGATGGAATGCTCAAGCTTTTCGAACTACTGAGCATAACTCCATTTTCAGAGTGACAGGCTGAATTTACGGACGCACCCATATTCACCAGTTAAGATCGCTTATTTTGCCTAACAGTGCTCGGGGCATGTACTGTATGCTGGTATGATGGCTACGGGTTAGAAGAAGATTCCAGAAGGGATGTTTGTCCACTTACAATGCCTCCGAGAGTCCCCTATGTAAACTATGGTAATAAAAAACCACAGGCCTACTATTATTATGATTAAAGAATATACGATCATACAAATAGTGTTTTTTTTTCTTATCTGGCACCAGGGGAGAAAAAGCAGTTTGCTGAGGACAAGTCATCCAACCAATTTTATTGTGAATGAGAAAACACGAGTTTGAAAAGACCGACCCAGAACAGGTAATGAAAATTGCAGCTGCTGGCCCGTATCACGTTTAGTGTACGCCCGCTCCAGTACACAAACTAATCATCAGGCAAACGAATAAACAAAAAAACAAATAAATAAAGACACAAACAGCCGCGAGCCTCAACGCAGACGAGTCTCTGACGAGTGTTTTTATACCTGCGGAGCGAGATGATTACCATGACAACAAACAGATTACTTCCCCCTCCGCTCGGTTCGTTCAATCACTGACACACGGGATGCAAATCAGATGATGCGTGGTGCGCACACACACACACACACACACACACAGAAAGACACACCCACACACATACACACACAGAAAGATTCACACACACACATATATAGACACACACACACACACACACACACGCAAACACATACAAAGACACACACATAAACACCCACACAGAAAGACACGCACACACACATATATAGACACACACACACACCCACACGCATATATAGACACACACACACACCCACACATGCACACACCCACACGCACACACCCCTTCCCCAAACAGTCTTTGTTTACCTGACGTGTTAACACCATCAACAGCGCTGTGGGACATCTGTGACCAGGCCCGCCCATAAACAAACGCAAATAGCACAACGTAAACAAAGCCCATATGTGTGTGAGTGGGGTGATTGTGTGTGTGTGTGGGGGGGGGGGTGTATGAGTGTGTGAGTGTTTGTGTGCATGTGTGTGTGTGTGCATGTGTCCATGCATGTGTGCATGTGCATGTCTGTGTGCAAGTGTAAGTGTATGCACGTGCAAGTGTGTGAGTGTGTGCATGCATAAGTGTGTGTGTGTGTGTGTGTGTGTGGGGGTGTGCATGCAAGTGTGTGCATGCATAAGTGTGTGAGTGTGTGTGTGTGTGTGTGTGGGGTGGGGGGGTGTGCATGCAAGTGTGTGAGTGTGTGCATGCAAATGTGTTTGTGTGTGTGTATGTGTGTGTGTGTGTGTTTGTATAAGTGAACGTTTGATTGGCGCTTCTCTATTAATATGATAGATATTACTTGTTTACTACTCCACCAGCTGTTGATTAAGGACCCAAAGACAGGTCATCAGCATGTGTGTATGTGCGTGTGTATGTATATGTGTGTGTATGTATGCAGGGGTGGGTGTGTGTGTGTGTGTGTGTGTGTGTAGGATATGTAGTTGCTGAGAGCCTGTGTGTTTGTGTGTGTATGTGTGTGTGTGCGGGAGTGTGTGTGTGTGTGTGTGAGGGGGATGTAGCTGCTAAGAGTCTGTGTGTTTGTGTGTGTGTTGATCTGGAAGGTAAACTTGCTCATCAGCGTTGTCAGTGTGATGTCTTACTGAACTCTTTGTTCCCTGTTTATTTTCAGAGAAAGAAAGAAAGACAGATCAGTTTTCATCTTCAACCATCTCTCAGCCTCTGCTGGCTCCATCTCTTACTTTGCACACAATAATGGCATCAGTCTGGTGCTTAAAATATTTATTGCTCCTCTCCTCTCCTCTCCTCTCCTCTCCTCTCCTCTACTCTACTCTACTCTACTCTACTCTACTCTACTCTCCTCTCCTCTCTTCTCCTCTCTTCTCCTCTCCTCCCATCCCCTCTCCTCTCCTCTCCTCTCCTCTCCTGTCTTTCCTCTCCTCTCCTCCCATCCCCTCTCCTCTCTTCTCCTCTCCTCTCCTCTCTCCTCTCCTCTCCTCTCCTTTCTGCTGACGCCAGACACACGTACTCCCCAATCTGGTGTTCTCCGCGCTTGGCAAGTGTTCCATTTTAGCGATGTGGGATTGTGCCGGCCGGGGCAGAGTTTATGAACCTCACAGATCGGCTCGTCATCTCCAAACGACTGAACTTCCCTCCCCTTCCCTTCCCCACACACACACACACACACACACACACACACACACACACACACACACACACACACACACACAGTCATACTCCCCTCACCCCACAGGCCTCGTCTGCTGATTTCCAGCTTGTAGGAAGACACTCAGATATTTCCCATTGTGTGTTTTACGACTACATTAGTCTCCAAGGCTCGGGGAATGGAGAGAGAGAGAGAGAGAATAGGACAGAGACAGAGAGACAGAGAGAGTTGAGTTTAATTTGATTGGAAGAGAGGGAGAGAGAAAGAAAGAGGAAGAGAGAAAGACACGCACACAGTGAGAGACAGTGACAGAGAGAGAGAAAGTGTGGGGAGAGAGAGAAAGAGGGAGATTTGATTTTTTAAGCACTTTATTAACAACCATATGAAATTGACAATGATATCAAATAAATCAGAATATCCCTACAGCCCTAGCAAAAAGCAACCATGCCTCAAAACAAAACTGAAGAAAAAATTAATTCCTCATCTTTCACAGAACAAAAAGCTTTTCCATAGCACCATTTGTCGACAAATGCATCAATATTCCTCATATACTTATAAAACATAAAATCAATAAGGATTCGAGATTTCACCAATCTTGAGAAAACACTGATTACATCACAATCTAAATTGGTTACCATCTTATTTCTTCTACTAACATAGATCGCCATTTTGGCTTGGCCTAAGATAAAATTAATCAGAAAGAGGGAGAGAGAGAGAGAGAAAGAGAGAGACAGAGACAGAGACAGAGAGACAGAAAGTGTGGGGAGAGAGAGAAAGAAAGAGGGAGAGAGAGAGAGACAGACAGTGACAGAGAGAGAGAAAGTGTGGGGAGAGAGAGAAAGAGGGAGAGAGAGAGAGAGAAAGAGAGAGAGAGAGAGACAGAGACAGAGATACAGAAAGTGTGGGGAGAGAGAGAAAGAGAGGGAGAGAGAGACAGACAGTGACAGAGAGAGTAAAAGTGTGGGGAGAGAGAGAAAGAGGGAGAGAGAGAGAGAGAAAGAGAGGGAGAGAGAGACAGACAGTGACAGAGAGAGAGAAAGTGTGGGGAGAGAGAGAAAGAGGGAGAGAGAGAGAGAGAAAGAGAGAGAGAGAGAGACAGACAGTGACAGAGAGAGTAAAAGTGTGGGTACTGTCAGATTTACAGTCCCAGTGCTGATGGGATTTTCTGTCAGACGTTACAGCGCGAGAGATTAGAGGGGCTTCTGACGGACAGCGCGAGAGATTAGAGGGGCTTCTGACGGACAGCGCGAGAGATTAGAGGGGCTTCTGACGGACACAGCCGATTGGAAGCAGACACGACGCTGTTTACTTCCCGCAGCGGCGGCCAGGGTGCGGATAGCGTTTGGAAGCTCGGCGTTCCTGCTTCCAGGCAGGGCTGGAAAAGTGTTCCCTGCCGGAGGGCTGGAATGGGAATGGGAACGGGAACAGGGGTGGGGGGGGGGTGGGGGGGGGTGAGTGGGGGGGGTGGGGGGGTGGGGGGGAGTGGGGGGGTGGGGGTGAGTGGGGGGGGTGGGGGTGAGTGGGGGGGTGGGGGGGGGGTGAGTGGGGGGGTGGGGGTGAGTGGGGGGGTGGGGGTGAGTGGGGGGGTGGGGGGGTGGGGGGTGAGTGGGGGGGGGGGGGGTGAGTGGGGGGGGTGGGGGTGAGTGGGGGGGGTGGGGGGGTGAGTGGGGGGGTGGGGGGGGCGGCTCTCCGCACGGTGGTCTCTGGGAAACACTTTTCCCCCCTCAGACATACTGGATGCCTTTCATTTCACTCAGACTGGATGGATGGATGGATGGATGGATGGATGAAAGAGAGGGAGAGAGGGAAAGAGTGAGTGAGGAATGGAGGGAGGGAGGCAGGGCAGACGGAGGAGGAGAGTGAGAAAAAAGTAAATGAATAGAAGATATAGAATGAATGAGAGGAAGAAAAAATGTGAGAGATTGTGACAATGTGAAAAACAGACAATAAGGGAGAGAAAGACCAAGAGAAAGAGAGAGAGAAAGAGAGAGAGAGAGAGAAAGAGAGAGTGAGAGAGAGAAAGACGGAGAAAGAGAGAGAGAGAGAGAGAAACTGAGAGTTGAGGAAACAGAGAAGACTGATGAGAGAAACGAAGGGAAGACAGGAAGGAGGAATGTTGAAGCAAGAAAAGAATGACAGAGAAAGAGAGAGGCAGAGAAAGAGAGAGGCAGAGAAAGAGAGAGGCAGAGAAAGAGAGAGACAAAGAAAGAGAGAGACAGAGAAAGAGAGAGGCAGAGAAAGAGAGAGGCAGAGAAAGAGAGAGACAGAGAAAGAGAGAGGCAGAGAAATAGAGAGACAGAGAGAGAGAGGCAGAGAAAGAGAGAGGCAGAGAAAGAGAGAGGCAGAGAAAGAGAGAGACAAAGAAAGAGAGAGACAGAGAGAGAGAGGCAGAGAAAGAGAGAGACAGAGAGAGAGAGACAGAGAAAGAGAGAGGCAGAGAAAGAGAGAGACAGAGAGAGAGAGACAGAGAAAGAGAGAGACAGAGAGAGAGAGACAGAGAAAGAGAGAGGCAGAGAAAGAGAGAGGCAGAGAGAGAGAGGCAGAGAAAGAGAGAGACAGAGAAAGAGAGAGGCAGAGAAGGAGAAAGAGAGTAAGTGAGCCAGTCAGTCAGTCATAGCAACCCCCCATTCATGCAAACACACACACACATGCACACACACACACACACACACACACACACACACACACACACACATACGTGCACACACACACACACACACACACACACACACACACAGATGCACACACACAGATGCACACACACACACACATACACGCACACCACAGACACAGATGCACACACACACACACACAGACGCACACACACACAGACGCACACACACACATCCCGCCCTCCTCTCTTGCTGAGCATGCATGCATTCCAAGGTTGGGAATAAGGAGTAAGAGTTCCCGGCCATCGTGTCAGTGTGGGAGCTCCTGATGGAGAGGGACAGACACTGGACCATCAGAACCCAACGCTTATCAGAACCCTCCTCTCCCTGACAGACGACCCACTTCGGCACTGAACCCGCTGCCAAGCTGCTCTGTTTCTAATCAAGCCCTTCTACCTCCCAGTAGTTGTGGCCGGTGTGTGTGTGTGTGTGTGTGTGTGTGTGTGTGTGTGTGTGTGTGTGTGTGAGTGTGTGTGTGTGTGTGTGTGTGTTGTGAGTGCGAGTATCAACACAAGGAGGAGCGATCTGAGAGAAGTCTGCCAGCACTCCAGCTCACACGCTTAGCATTCCGCTTACGGGAATCCTCTCCATCCCATCCCATCCCATTCCACTCCATTCCATTCTTTTGCCTGCCTTATATAATACGCCGCTGTGTGTGTGTGTGTGTGTGTGTGTGTGTGTGTACACTGGTCACAGCAGCAGGAGAGGAGAAAGAGAGAAAGGAAGAGAAAGGGAAAGGAAAAGGGGAATAAAGAGAAATAAAGAGAGAGAGAGAGAATGTGCTTCATCATCGTCGTTCATAAGCTGCTGTTTTATACCTTGGAGTTTGCTAACGTATGTTAACACAACATCCCAGGCAGGGTTTGTGTGTGTGTGTGTGTGTGTGTGTGTGTGTGTGTGTGTGTGTGTGTGTGTGTGTGTATACACCTGAGAGTTAGCTGGTGTTTATTGTCACAACACTTAAGCTGTGTGTGTGTGTGTTTATATGCATTTCTGTGTGTGTGTGTGTGTTTGTGTGCGTGAGTGAGTGTGTGTGCGTACGTGTGTACGTTTGTGTGCGTGAGTGTGTGTGTTCATACATGTGTGCGTTTGTGTGTGTGTGTGTGTGTGCTTGCTAGCATGTATTAGCCCAACAGCCCATGCAGTTTGTGATTAAGCAGGACAGATAACAGCGCTAGCCAGACTCCTGCAGTATTTCAGCCTCATCACATCTGACTGGCCCTGCAGTACAGGCTGCCCACACACACACACACACACACACAGATACACACACATACATATGCTTACATTCACACCACACCACAACATACACACTCTCTCTTTCAAAAGCTTCTAGGTGTCCAGGTCTGGACTGAGTCATGGCCAGTCAGCCCAACAGCTTTCTAGAGAGGTATACTGTGTGGGTGTGTGTGTGTGTGTGTGTGTGTGTGTTTTTGCGTGTGCGTGTGTGTGTGTGTGTGTTTCTGGAGAGGTACACTGTGGCTTGCGGTCATGTATAACACCTGAGCATGGCTAAAGATTTTAAATTCAGTGTGTGTGTGTGTGTGTGTGTATAAATGCAGTGTGAAACCACACACATCCAGCCCCTTTATTTTTAGCCGGGTGCAGGAACCCGAAAAAATGCATCCAATCCGAAAGAAAATCAAAGATCCGCGCACCCAAAGATGATCCGCACACCCACCCGAAATCTCCCATAGAAAAGTTTTTCTTTGCAAATTGCAAAATTGCGTCTGGAGGCATGCACAGCTCTTCCCCCGACTTAAACACTTTAAAGACTGGAGGCCGGTGCGTGCCAGTGTAGACTGGAGGCCGGTGCGTGCCAGGGTCGGGCGGGTTCTGTGGGAACACACTAGCGGCCTCGCTGAGCCTCAGTGCCAGCCATCCAGCCTGCCCTTGGCATTGGCATTAGCATTGGCATGGGCACTGGCGCCGCTACAGCGCTAAACTGCTTCAGCATGCTCTCGTGTGGTGCTGAAAGCCCTCAGCGCTGTTTCATATTCCCACTGCTGCATCCCGCTATGTGTTGCATGCTTGAGTAGGACAGGTTTGCCTAACACCACACAGGAGCAGGAGTGCCTTGTTTAATGCATTCCCAAAACGGGGGGAGCTCCAGGTGCATGGCTGGCATCGATCCTACAGTAGCCTGAGTATATGTGCATTTATTACTTGCATTTGCATTGCTCACACAGCCCCTTAAAGGTGGTCTACTGTAGCTATGCAGCCTGAGGGCTCCATAATCGCAGCAGTCCCGGGCCAGGTCAAGCACCAAAGCGGCCCAGAATGGTGTGCCTTACCCTGGGCCCCTCTGGTGCTGAACCCCCTTCACCCTGTGGGCCACTGAAACTGGCTCTCAGGAAGCTTGTGACAAACCTTCTTCTCCGAGACTGCTTCCCTTCCTAACAAAACTAATCTGTACTAACCATCTCTTTACCTAGGTGCCTAGTGCCTCGTGCCTGAATGAGTCTGTGTGTAGGGGGTGTGTGTCTCTGCTAAGTGTCCCTGCCCCAGGAAACTTAGCTAAGGCACACGTATCTCCTTGTGTGTATGTGTAGTCTGTTTACTCTGTGTTTCTCTACACATCTGTTAGCTCATTATGTCCTCCTTTTGTAAGTGGCTTTGGATGAAAGCGTCTGCTAGGTGTACTGTACTGTAATGTAATGTAAATGCCCTGAAGCCAGTGACACAACCTGCTGTGTTTGGTCATGCTGTCCGTAGCCTACAGTCGTATAGAGATGTCTCAGACGGGGCGTCCGTAGCCTACAGTCGTATAGAGATGTCTCACACGGGGCGTTCGTAGCCTACAGTCGTATAGAGATGTCTCAGACGGGGCGTCCGTAGCCTACTGTCGTACAGAGATGTCTCACACGGGGCGTCCGTAGCCTACAGTCGTATAGAGATGTCTCATACGGGGCGTCCGTAGCTTACTGTCGTATAGAGATGTCTCACACTGGGCGTCCGTAGCCTACAGTCGTATAGAGATGTCTCAGACGGGGCGTCCGTAGTCTACTGTCGTATAGAGATGTCTCACACTGGGCCAGGAATCGCGTTTCACTGTGGGGGGTGTGTTTACGCTGTTTACTGCGGTGCGTTTGTTTATGTCTTTACTGTGTTGGTTGTTTATGGTGTGGAGTGGTGGGGGGTGGGGTGGGGGCGTTAGGGGGGTGGAAGTCCTATTGGGGGCACATGTGGAGGCCATGTGTTTACTAAGGACCACTGCAAAATGGGGGCTTGTGTGTGTGTGTGTGTGTGTGTATGTGTGTGTGTGTGTGTGTGTGTGTGTGTGTGTGTGACAGAGAGAGAGACACAGTGTTTGTGTGTGTGTGTGTGTGAGAGAGAGAGAGAGAGAGTGTGTGTGTTTGAGAGAGAGAGAGAGAAAGAGAGAGAGAGAGAGAGAGAGAGAAGAAAGAGAGACACAGTGTGTGTGTGTGTGTGTGTGTGTGTGTGTGTGTGTGTGTGTGTGTGATCACTGTAAAAGGGGAACATGACGGGCGTGATGAGATCACCAGAGGGCTGCCTTGCTGGTGAAGCCATCAGGCCGACTTTAGCCGCGACACTGTGTCAGATATCTCTCTTCACTAGACGTGTGTGTGTGTGTGTGTGTGTGTGTGATCCTTGACATGTATCTCTTTTCACTCAGCCAGTGTGTGTTTCCAAGCCATTTATGTAAGCATGTGTATGTCTGTCTATGACTGTTGTGTGTGGGTCAGTGTGAACAACTGTGTGTGTGTGTGTGTGTGTGTGAGCAGATAGAATTACACATTTCACTGCTGCCCTTTCTTGTAGTGTCCTGAGCTGTCCTATGCGTTCATAAACACCTACGTCATGTGCTTTCTCATTGCCCAATCATGGCTCGTAAACTTATCTCAGGGAGACAGCCTATTGGTCAATTTACCTCGTAAACACCTCTCAGGGAAAGATCCTATTGGGTCAGGAAGAGAACCTATTGGGAAATCATGGCTCATAAACCCCTCTGCAGGGAGAAATCCTATTGGTCAATATAGCGTCACCACTTTGCAGAGCACTTGCTTGAGAAACTGCTGGTATTTCGCTACTTTGCCTTGAGGCTTCCACTGTGTGTGTTTGTGTGTGTGTGTGTGTGTGTGTGTGTGTGTGTGTGTGTGTGTGTTTGTGTGTGCGTGTGCGTGTGTTTGTGTGTGCGTGTGTGTGTGTGTGCGTGTGTGTGTGTTTGTGTGTGCGTGTGTGTGTGTGCACGTGTGTGTGTGTGTGTGTGTGTGTGTGTGTGTGTGTGTGTGTGTGTGTGTGACTCAATAGATTGCCCAGGAAAGAGGTAGCACAGCTGAAGCAAGGCAAAATGTAATGAGTGCTCATGAAATAGTTTTTTTACTCACCAGGGGCGTCAGAGTTCTGTGTGTGTGTGTGTGTGTGTGTGTGTGTGTGTGTGTGTGTGTGTGTGTGTGTGTGTGTGTGTGTGTGTGTGTGTGTGTGTGTGTGTGTGTGTGTGTGCGCGCGCACGAATGCTGTTTATGCACCAGTGGCGTCACAAAGTGGTTTTGGGAAAACATGTCTCAGGGAAACTGAAATGTGTACATTAATCTTTGTGTGTGTCTGCCCTGAGGAAACTGTAATGTGTACATTAATCTGTGTGTGTGTGTGTGTGTGTGTGTGTGTGTGTGTGTGTGTGTGTGTGTGTGTGTGTGTGTGTGTGGGTCCTGAGGAAACTGTAATGTACATTATTCTGCAGTGCAAATAATTACTGTTCACTTCACGAGTCTTACCCCGGTTCCTCCCTCTCTCCCTCCCCTTTCACTCTCTTCTATCGCTCTCTCCCTCCTCTTTCACTCTCTTCTATCCCTCTC
>CM050200.1:4243209-4245709 GCA_027475355.1 Coilia nasus
AAGCTCCATCTGTGTCCAATATACCACCAAGGTGTGCAGGCCCTCTCTGTCTTTGGGAGTCCTATGAAGGGTACCAGAGACCCCAGACATGTGTGTGACACACAGCACAGGTGACACACACAAAGACTGTGTCACACAGAGTGTGTCACACAAAGAGTGTGTCACACAAAGACTGTGTCCCCACCAGCCCCAAACTCTGCTCCGTGTCCACGTGGACGGGTGCATGCTGACTGTGCATGTGTGCATGAGCACTGGCCGTCGATCAAGAGAAAGCCTTGGCCTTTTACTAAAGCTAATTTACGCCTATTTACTCATTTTACAGACATATTTATCCACACAGACTTACAGCCCAGATGCATATTTTTATAAGTATGTGTGTATCTCTGTATGTGTGTGTGTGTGTGTGTGTTTGTGTGTGTGTGTGTGTGTGTGTGTTCTCCATTTCTCACGGCTGGCTGATAAAAAACAAGAAGTTCCTTGATTTCATGCTTCAGTGACTCATGGCAGATTAGGTCAACAGCAAGAAGCTGTTGCTATTAAGACATAAAAGGAAGCGGTTATGATTAGCCAGAGAAAACTGTGGTGTCGTAAAGAGGTAACAGCCTTTGATGTAGATTAACACAACATGGAGATATTATTTCAAACATTGGGACTGAGTGTGTGTGTGTGTAGGACGTGTGCACATGAGCAAATCTGCTATATTTGGGAGAAACCCACATGAACGTTTGTGTCAACAGTTCGTGGCTCCCCCATATTCACACACACACACACACACACACACACACACACACACACCCACACACACACACACACACACACACACACACACACACACACACATATATATATGTATCTGTGCTGTGTGTGTATATATATTCACACACACACACACACACACACACACACACACACACACACACACACACACACACACACATATATATGTATCTGTGCTGTGTGTGTATATATATTCACACACACACACACACACACATACACACACACACACACACACACACACACACACACACACACACACACACACACACACACATATATATAGTATTCAGTTCTTCACTCCCTGACTCACTCAACATCCATTCCACTCGCTCGCTCCGTCTGAGGTCTTAACAGTTTCCAGTCGTCTTTCAGGGCCGCAGTAACTCTGTCCGTCCGCTCTGTGTTTCCACTGGAAGCTCCAAGTACTATAAAGTCCTGCAGGATTTGGGGTCTGACGATGGCCGGGCCGAAATCTAAATCCTATGATCCGATTTGCAACAGCACACCAGCACAGCACCGCGTGTCTCGGCAGAATGAGACTTTTCCACGACGCCCCTCTCTACCGACCGAAGTGCTGTTATTCCGTCCGTTTTCTAATTACTTAAAAAAGCCCATTTCTGTTTCACTGTTTTAGCTCAGGCTGAACTGCAAATGACCTCCATTACATCCAAACGGGTGTTAAAATGAAACGATCTGTTTCATGCTTGAGAGAGGAAACTAGCCACTCAGTCGTCTCTGATCTGTCCTATAACTCTTAGGAGTGAGAATATATATATATATATATATATATACACATATATATGTGTGTGTGCATAAATGTGTGCATATATTTCTGTGTCTCTCTTTCTCTCTCTCTCTCCCTCTCTCTCTCTCTCTCTTTGCATGTGTGTGTGTGTGTGTGTGTGTAATGAGGCCTTATATAGGAGCACACTATAAAGGTCAGTTTCATTCCTCTAATGGCCACTGCAGGGTCCAAGAGTGTCTGTTAAGACGTCTGAGACCAGTGTGAGCAATTGTTAACGTATCCATGTGTGTGTGTGTGTGTGTGTGTGTGTGGGTGTATGTGTGTGTTTGTGTATGTGTTTGTTTGTGTGTATGTATGTGTGTGTGACCAGTGTGACCAGGACCAGTGTGAGGAATAGTAAACATAATGTGTGTGAGTGCGTGTGTGTGCGCGCGCGTGTGTGTGTGTGTGTGTGTGTGTGTGTACGAATCTGTATCCGTCCCTCCGTTCCAATGCTTCCTCATTAGCCTTCTGTGGCTGCTGAGAGAGCTGAGAGTTGGCAGCAGCATCGTCTCACACACACACATCTGTGGCGGCATCTGTTTCTGCAGGAACCCATGCTCAACCCTAACAACAGCCACTTTTATTTTATTTATTTATTTAGTTATTGTCGCGCAATGACTCATGTTTGTTTTAAGTGGCCTAAAACTCCGCCACCACCACATTACAAGTTATAGTGTGAGGAGAAGTTACGTGTGCTCGTTTAAAGCTACAATTGCCACTTCAGTGCCAACATCGACTCCATTAAAAAACTACATTTCCCACTGTTAACCACAATGCCAGCAGTGACTGCATTAAAAAACTACATTTCCCACAATTAACCACAATGCCAGCAGTGACTGCATTAAAAAACTACATTTCCCACAATTAACCACAATGCCAGCAGTGACTGCATTAAAAAACTACATTTCCCACCATTAACCACAATGCCAGCAA
>CM050200.1:4253209-4260709 GCA_027475355.1 Coilia nasus
TGTGATGATATGATGGCACCTATGATGGTATGATGACACCTATGATGACACCTATGATGGCATGATGGAACCTATGATGTACACCTATGATTGTACCTATGATGGCACCTATGACTGTACCTATGATGGCACCTATGATGGTACCTATGATGGCACCTACCGTATGATGGCACCTATGATGGTATGATGACACCTATGATGGCACCTATGATGGCATGATGGCACCTATCATTGTACCTATGATGACACCTATGATGGCACCTATGATTGTACCTATGATGGCACCTATGATGGTATGATGACACCTATGATGGCACCTATGATGGCATGATGGCACCTATCATTGTACCTATGATGACACCTATGATGGCACCTATGATTGTACCTATGATGGCACCTATGATGGTACCTATGATGGTACCTATGATGGTACCTATGATGGCACCTACAGTATGATGGCACCTATGATGGTACCTATGATGGCACCTACAGTATGATGGCACCTATGATGGTATGATGTTACCTATGAGGGAACCTATGAGTCTCTGTCACTCTGCTGTCATAGGATTCTCACGGTACTTAGGCCAAAGGTCAGACATCTAAGAACCACAAACACACAAACACTACATGTCCAACTAGCTCACTCCCTTGTTTGCTGTGCTTTTGTGTGTATTCCAAGTGGGAACCTGAGATGGTAGAGCTGTTAAAAGGTTAATTCAGTGAGTTAAACACTTCCTGACTACTGTAGGCCTCATAGCGGAGCTACTGTAGGCCCCATGGTGGAGCTACTGTAGGGCCTCATAGCAGAGCTACTGTAGGCCTCATAGCGGAGCTACTGTAGGGCCCATAGCGGAGCTACTGTAGGGCCCATAGCGGAGCTACTGTAGGGCCCATAGCGGAGCTACTGTAGGCCTCATAGCGGAGCTACTGTAGGGCCTCATAGCAGAGCTACTGTAGGCCTCATAGCAGAGCTACTGTAGGCCTCATAGCAGAGCTACTGTAGGGCCTCATAGCAGAGCTACTGTAGGGCCCATAGCGGAGCTACTGTAGGGCCCATAGCGGAGCTACTGTAGGCCTCATAGCGGAGCTACTGTAGGGCCTCATAGCAGAGCTACTGTAGGCCTCATAGCAGAGCTACTGTAGGCCTCATAGCAGAGCTACTGTAGGGCCTCATAGCAGAGCTACAGATGGTTAGCTTTCCCGATTCTCAGTTCTCAGAAGGAATCTCGTGAGGTTCTCGTGAGGATTACGAGATAATAGCACTTTTACAGTCAACTAAATACTGCAAGTCTTGCTGTGGGTGGGTCAACCTCGGAAGTGAGATCTTTACTTCAGCGTAAACCTTTGTGGTCCTATGCTGTCCTTAGCGGCGGCAGTGGTAAACACTTCTCGCGACTGCAGGAATCTCGACTTGTGAGAATTAAATGAGCATCGGGAAAGCTAGCCATCTGTACTGTAGGCCTCATAGCAGAGCTACTGTAGGCCTCATAGCAGAGCTACTGTAGGGCCCATAGCGAAGCTAGTATATGCTCCATGGTGGAGCTACTATAGGTCCCATAGTGGAGCTACTGTAGACCCCATGGTGAAGCTACTGTAGGGCCCATAGCGGAGCTACTGTAGGCCTCATAGCGGAGCTACTGTAGGGCCCATAGCGAAACTAGTATATGCCCCATGGTGGAGCTACTATAGGTCCCATAGCAGAGCTACTGTAGGCCTCATAGCGGAGCTACTGTAGGGCCCATAGCGGAGCTACTGTAGGGCCCATAGCGGAGCTACTGTAGGCCTCATAGCGGAGCTACTGTAGGGCCTCATAGCAGAGCTACTGTAGGGCCCATAGCGGAGCTACTGTAGGCCTCATAGCGGAGCTACTGTAGGGCCCATAGCGGAGCTTCTGTAGGCCTCATAGCGGAGCTACTGTAGGGCCCATAGCGGAGCTACTGTAGGGCCCATAGCGGAGCTACTGTAGAGCTACTGTAGGTCCGATAGTAATGGGGTTTGCAGAAACCATATTTCGTATATATCATACAGTAGCACTAGCCACACACACACTGAACTAGCCACACACACTGCACTAACCACACACACACACACACACACACACACACACACACACACACACACACACACACACACACACATGCACACACTGCATGTCATCTGCAAGTTACTGCCCCAGTAACAGCACAGCAGCAGAGAGAAAGAAGGGTTGGTTTATTATCTTTCTGATCCGTTGCCTGCAGACAAGTGTGTGTGGTCTAGACCCCCCCCCCCCCCGAAACACACACACACACACACACACACACACACACACACCCCAGTGCTCTAACAATAAGCAAATGTCCGGGATACAAGCTGAAGAAGTGCACATATTTCTCTCGCTCTTACTCTATCCCCCTCTCTCTCTTACTCTATCCCCCTCTCTCTCTTTCTCTCTATCCCCCTCTCTCTCTTACTCTATCCCCCTCTCTCTCTTACTCTATCCCCCTCTCTCTCTTTCTCTCTATCCCCCTCTCTCTCTCACTCTATCCCCCTCTCTCTTACTCTATCCCCCTCTCTCTCTTACTCTATCCCCCTCTCTCTCTTTCTCTATCCCCCTCTCTCTCTTTCTCTATCCCCCTCTCTCTTTTTCTCTATCCCCCTCTCTCTCTTTCTCTATCCCCCTCTCTCTCTTACTCTATCCCCCTCTCTCTCTTACTCTATCCCCCTCTCTCTCTTTCTCTCTAAGTCTTTTTCTCTCTCTCTCACTCTCCCTTGTACTCACTCTCCCTTTTTCAGGCTGGAGTACTGTCCACATCTTTCTCTCTCTCTCTCTCTCTCTCTATCTCTATCTCTTAGTTAGCCTCTCTCTCTCTCTCTCTCTCTCTCACTCTCTCTCTCTCTCGCTCTTCCTCTATCTCAGCCACTCTCTCCCTCACTCTCCTTCTCTCCTCCCCCTCTGTCTTTTTGCTATCGCTCTCACTCTCCCCCCTCACTCTTTCTTTCCTTTTCTTTCTTTCTTTCTTTCTTTCTTTCTTTCTTTCTTTCTTTCTTTCTTTCTTTCTTTCTTTCTTTCTTTCTTTTATTTGTTCTTTTGTTCCTTTAGCCTTGTTTCATGATTGCAGTGTTTAATCATCTCTTGTAGCTTTCAGGGACGGACGCCTTGAATTAGGCCCGGCCTTTGAGACAGACTGCCTGACTGACTGATGGCTGTGTGTGTTTTGCGGCGTGTGTTTGAAGACCTTTGTGTGTGTGTGCAAACGCTGTGTTTTTGCGGCTCGTGTTTTGAAGACTTTTGTGTGTGTGCAAACGCTGTGTTTTGTGGAGTGTGTTTTGAAGACCTTTGTGTGTGTGCAAACACTTCCCCACGCCTTTGGCTTCGCATATGGGATGGCGGAACTGGGGGCCAACTTGATTTCAGTTTGGACGACCTTGGTGTGACTTTAATTTGAAACAAACTTTCGCAGGGTTAAAAGTTCCTTTCTGCACCTCCTCTCATCTCTCTCTCTAGCTCCCTCTCTCCCTCTATATGTTTCTCTCTCTCTCTCTCACTCACTCTTTCTGCCCCCCTCTCTCTTTCTCTCTCTCTCCTTCCTTACCCTTTTTTCCAATCTCCTGAACAAATGAGTTTTTGCAGGAATCCGTTTCTTGTTTTTGCCGCCTTTCATGTGTGTGCCTTGTTTAGGCCGTTGATTGATTTTTGTTTGAGGGGCAGATGTGGAAGGGGGGAGTGTTGGAGGGGCAGCTCTGGACAGGGAGGGGGGTTGTTTGAGGGCAGATGTGGAAGAGGGGAGTGTTTGAGAGGTAGTTCTGGGCAGGGAGGGGGTTGTTGGAGGGGCAGATCTGGAAGGTGGAGGTTGTTTGGAGGGGTAAGGAGGGTGATAGGAGGAGTAGGGGAGGTGTAGTTCTGGAGGGGTAGTTCTGGGCAGGGAGGGGGGGTTGTTGCAGGGGCAGATGTGGAAGGGGGGGAATGTTAGGGGGCAGATCTGGGCAGGGAGGGGGTTGCTGTAGGGGCATATCTGGGCAGGGAGGGGGCAGATCTGGGCAGGGAGGGGGCAGTTCTGGGCAGGGAGGGGGTTGCTGGAGGGGCTAATGTAGAAGGGGGAGGTTGTCGGTTGTTGGATGGCAGGTCTGGGCGAAGGAGGGGTAGGTTTGGACGGGGAGATGGTTGTCTGAGGGGCAGATCTGGATGAGAAGGAGGATGTTGGAGGGGTAGATTTGGACAGGGAGGCAGGTGGGGAGGGGTAAGGGGGAGCAGTACTGTAGGGCCAAGGGGGGGCAAGTGTGTGTAAAAAGGGGGTTGTTGGTGGGGTAGATCTGGACAAGGAGGGGGGTAGGGTGCATGGTGAGGGGTAGATCTGGACAGCGAGGGTATTGTTAGGGTGCATGGTGAGGGGTAGATAGCGAGGGTATTGTTAGGGTGCATGGTGAGGGGTAGATCTGGACAGGGAGGGGGTGTTAGGGTGCATGGTGAGGGGTAGATCTGGATAGCGAGGGTATTGTTAGGGTGCATGGTGAGGGGTAGATCTGGATAGCGAGGGTATTGTTAGGGTGCATGGTGAGGGGTAGATCTGGATAGCGAGGGTATTGTTAGGGTGCATGGTGAGGGGTAGATCTGGACAGGGAGGGGGTGTTAGGGTGCATGGTGAGGGGTAGATCTGGACAGCGAGGGTATTGTTAGGGTGGATGGTGAGGGGTAGATCTGGACAGCGAGGGGGTGTTAGGGTAGATGGTGAGGGGTAGATCTGGACAGGTAGGGTATTGTTAGGGTGCATGGTGAGGGGTAGATCTGTGCATTCCTGGGCCCTCTGGTAGAGACTGCAGAAGCTGATGGCTCCTTGGTGTGGCCTGCCCTCCCATAATGCCTTGCGCTAACCATGCCAGCCAATAATTAAATCAGCCTACCTGACCTTGCAATGGCATGAACAGTGGCACACACATACATACACGCACACACACACACACACACACACACCAGATATCAAATGGGCCTACCTGACCTTGCGATGGGCCAAGCAGTGGTATGCACACACACACACATACACACACACACAGCCAAAAGCAAATCAGCCTATCTGTCCTTTCGATAGGCCAAGCAGTGGTGCACACACACACAAACACACACGGCCGATATCAGATGAGCCTACCTGGCCTTGCGATGGGCAGATAGTGCACACACACACACACACACATACACACACACACGCGCAAAGCCGATATCAAATGTTCCTACCTGGCCTTGTGTTTGGATGAGGAATGGCAACGCGTTTCCCAAGTGTCAGGTTTACTTTGGCTTATCATCCATCACCACTGATGCTTACACACACACTCTCTCACACACACACACACACACACACACACACACACACACACACACACACACACCCACACACACATTCACACACAAACACACACACACACAAAAAGACACACACACACACACACACACACAAACAGACACACACACAAACAGACACACACACACACATACACACACACACACACACACAAACAGACACACACACACACACACACACACACACACACACACACACACACACAGACACACACACACATACACACACACACACACACACACAGCTTTACCTTCACTGTGAGCCATTTCTCGCTTCATGATTCTAGATCATCGTGCCTGCAGCATCGCTACCATGGCGATGACCTCTGGAACTATGCTATGCTATTCTATGATACACAGCACTCACACAGGGCAAGATCACCATGGAGACCAACCTGTCTGCTTAGCGCACTTCTCCCATCATTCCCCTGCGCTGAGGAGTCCCAGTGCAACCCCACGCATGACTAGCACTAGACTAGTGTGTGTATGTGTGTGTATATGTGTCTGTGTGTGTGTGTGTGTGTGTGTGTGTGTGTGTGTGTGTGTGTGTGTGTGTGTGTTTGTAGTGGTGATGGAGGGAGATGAGCCATAAATATCTGGGTAGCGTTAGAGAACACACTGTGTGCCTGTGTGTGTGTGTGCGCGTGTGTGTGTGCGTGCATGACTAGTGGCTGTTCCTGAGTCATCTATCTTAGAGAACACACTGCTCGGGGTTCGTTAACTCATCTTATGAATGCGACACGCTAGCGTTCTGCAGGGGGAATGGAGGGGTCACACTGAAGGCCCCGCAGCCCAGTAACCCTGCATAAGTGAGGGGATATGGGTGAGCTAATGCCCCCCGCCCCAGCCCAGTAACCCTGCATAAGTGAGGGGATATGGGTGAGCTAATGCCCCCCGCCCCAGCCCAGTAACCCTGCATAAGTGAGGGGATATGGTTGAGCTAATGCCCCCCCGCCCCAGCCCAGTAACCCTGCAGAGGTGACGGGATATGGGTGAGCTAATGCACTAGCCTGGTAAACCAGCCCTTCGTACTTCATTTCATTTTGTACAGAGGGTCTGGACCAGACACCATCAGAAACTTTGTTCCTGGAAATTTGTTCCTGGAGGTGTGGACTCTGCTGAAGTTTAAAACAAGTGGCTCTGCCTTTACCCAGTCGCTAACAATAGTCATCACGTATCCATTTAGCCTACCTACAATTCAAACTACAACTACTTCAACTACAATTCAAATGTAGCACACAAGGTCAACGTTATGGCTAACGAACACACCTTCTGTTCGCTGATTGGATCGGTCTTGCTGGGGCCGACTACATGACCCTCAAGAGATTCCGGTCCAGATCCTCTGTACAAAATGAAATTAAGTACGAGGGGCGGGTTTACCAGGCTAGTCCAGACCCTCTGTACAAAATGAAATGAAGTACAAGGGGCGGGTTTACCAGGCTACTAATGCACCCCCCCTGCCTAGTAACCCTGTGGAAGGGAGAGCATATGAGCAAGCTAATAGAGGGAAGCTGTCACTATAAACCCAAACCCAAGCACTCAGCAGCTCCATCACTTTGTGTTTACACAGCTCTGCAGGTGTGTGTTACCCTGTCTGAGTCCTGGACTGAATGCAGCACATGGCCTAGAGGTGGATTCACTCTCTGAGACCGCTGTCTTCCTGCTTTTTCTCTTTCATCCTGCGATGTTGACACAATAACACTAGCTTGCCTTTCTTTCTTTCTTGCTTTCTTGCTTTCTTTCTTTCTTTTGTTCTTTCTTTCTTTTGTTCTTTCCTTTCATTCTTCATTTCCACGTGTCTGTCTGTCCTCCAATAACTGTGAAATCAACTAACTCCTATTACAGCGTCGGCTTTCAGGGCTTTTGTGCCGTCAGTGGACGGAGAAGTTAAGTAATATGATCGAGTAAACACGGCGCTCTCCAAACACAACGGAGCTGGGCTCCTCAGCAAACATGGAGTGGTGCAGGAAGGCAACAGCCAATATTTTGTCTTCTTCACTGGGCACGCTCAGAAGAAGCCCGTTTGTTTGGACAAGCAGCGGCAGCCATCTTGTGTTTGGAGTTTTCTTGTTTTGGAGAAAGAAGCACGAATGATGTGATTTGACTTGATTTCTTTCTTTCTCTCTCTCTCTCTGTCTCTCTTTCTCTCTTTCTTTCTTTCTTTCTTT
>CM050200.1:4273209-4275709 GCA_027475355.1 Coilia nasus
ATACCCAAATAGCACATGCTGATGCCAGGGCACCTGTGAAACAATGTGTTTTACTGTACAGCATAGTGTGACCAGACGTTCTCTTTTCCACAGACATCTTTTTGAGACCTGGAAATTGTGTCTGGCCGGAATTTTACAATTGTCTGGGATTTTGAGCTGCCTAAACATTCATCACGTCATAAGCATCGCATAAGCATAAACTAATTACTATTAAGACTTAGAGAAAGGAAGTGAAAAAGAAAAACAGAGGAGCAGGGAAAAGCAGAAGAACAGAGCAGAAGCAGAATGCGATGAAAGACAGGAGGAGCCTGCAGTGAGGCCTCCGGGGTTGCTAGCGTGAGCTTGTTGTGGGGGTGGGGTGGGCGGTTGGGGTAGCGGTTATGGACGACGTTCCGATTGGGGTGTAGGAAAAAGAAAGGAGAAGATGGAACAGTGGGGCCCCAGGGTCCATCTGCAGCGGGTTTTGGGGTCGGATTGGGGGGTTAATGGGCTGGGGATGGGGCTGGGGGGGTGGGGGTAATGGGTCGTGTAGGAGTTTTAAACGATACTCTGATTGGGAAATATGGAAAAAGAAAGGAGTGCACGGAAGAGTGGGACCTTAGGGGCCCTCCGCCCATGGGGTTTGGTAGGTGGGGAAAGGGAAAGGCTACTCCTTTACCATGCAGGAGATGCGTACGTCAGTGGGCTGCAGGAATGAGTCAGGAGGATGAATGTGGAAAGGGCCGCTCAGAGTGGGGATCTGGAGCAGTGGGAAGGTAATGGGTCGTGTAGAAGTGATACCTAAATGAGATGCTGATTAAAGTGTAGGAAACACACAGAGGAGTATTAACCAGGACCTTCTGGCAGGGGAGTCTTTAGGTATGTGTGTGTGTGTGTGTGTGTGTGTGTTGCAGGGTTGTTTTTAGGTTGGGGGGATGGTTGAGTGATATGCGTAGTGAAGGTCAGTCCTGGTTAGGGGAGTGTGGAAAAAGCCATGGAAAGGTCCATGGAGACATCAGAGTGGGCTCTATGTAATGTCAATCTCAATGTATTTATAAAGCATTTTTTTACAAACAACAGCTGTTGACCAAAGTGCTGTAAAACAAAACCAAAAAATCTAAAATACAGAAACATGCAGTCGCATTTAAGTCAGTAGGGTTGGTAAGGTCATCAGGTGATGGTGGTGTTGGCGTTGAAGCTGTGCTCTGATGAGGAAATAATATATAGGCAACATAAAGTGCATGGTGAAAGACTTAGTCCTGGTTAGGGTGGTGAAGGTGGCACAATGGAAAGTCAACAGAGACATGATTTAGAGAGTTGACCTCCATGATTTAGAGTGGATCCTCCATGATTTAGAGTGGATCCTCCATGATTTAGAGCAGGCCCTCCATGATTTAGAGTGGATCCTCCATGATTTAGAGTGGACCTCCATGATTTATAGTGGATCCTCCATAATTTAGAGAGTGGATCCTCCATGATTTAGAGTGGATCCTCCATAATTTAGAGAGTGGATCCTCCATGATTTAGAGTGGATCCTCCATAATTTAGAGAGTGGGTCCTCCATGATTTAAAGTGGACCCTCCATAATTTAGAGAGTGGACCCTACATGATTTAGAGTGAACCCTACATGATTTAGAGCAGACCCTCTGCAGTTGAGCGTGGTGGGGAAGCATACATGTAGTCATAGCCACGGGTGAGCTGGGCTAGGTCTGTGCCCACCCACTTGTCAGTTAGGCCCATCCAATCAGAAGGTTCCTTTTGTTTGATTGACTGTTGTAGTCAGGCCCGCTGACAGTCTTGGCTGGTCCCAGGACAAGATACTCTGATGGGGCCCCCTCCCCATATTCCAAAATTTACTGTAAGGAGGGACCAGTTCTGGGCTCCCCCTTTGTCTGGGCCTGGGACAAGAGACCCGTTTGTCCCCCCTGTCGGCGGGCCTGGTTGTAGTAATAAGGTAACCTATGTGTTTTGAGCTAGGCCCACCTGTTTTTTTGCTGGGCCCATCCACTTTCTGATTCCTGGCTGTGGAGAAGTCGGGTAAGGGTTGTGTGGGAGTTGAAACAGTGTTCTGATTAGGAAACATCAGCAGACGACGAAAGGGGTGCATGGAACAGTGAGGCCAAAAGGGCCTTCCGCTCTGGGCTTTGGGGGGATGCTGAGGGGGGAGGGTGGCGTGGCCCCCCAATTAGGGTGTAGGAAAACGAGAGCAGCATACGCAACAGGGCTTTGGCAGTGGGGTCGGGGTGGGGGGGAGTAAGCATGGGGTAGGGGGGGATGGTTTGATTGGGAGGTCTTTAGGGGGCTCTTGGGGTGTGGGTCTCTGATTGGGGGGATGTGTATTAGACTCTCTGGAGTGGGGTTTCAGTGCTTGTGCTTGGGGTAAGGGTCTTGGCGTAGGGGTCTGGGTTTGGGGTGGGGGGGTATGTGTGATGGAGGAGTTGTGGGCCCCGTGTTTTTGGGGGTGCTGTTGCTGTTGCCACTGCCGCTTGCCCTCCTCTCTGCCCCCCGCGTTTCCGCTGCG
>CM050200.1:4283209-4285709 GCA_027475355.1 Coilia nasus
CAACTCATATATCACTCAGTCAAGGTCATCGCTTCACAAGGTCAAATAACCCTCCTACGTGACTGGTCACCAAGTTCACTTATCACACACACACACACACACACACACTAGGACGAGGGCTTACGCCATGGCCCTCTCGTCTTACAGCAGCATTTAGAAAATGGGACCCGGTTCGGTACTGCCCCATAGATCACACACACACACACACACACACACACACACACACACACACACACACACACACACACGCATGCATGCTTGCCATGGCCTACACTACTGTTTGTACTGCCCTGCTTGGAACACACACACACACACACATGCACTTACACGCACACACACACACACATTACTGCCCCTCAGATCAGCATTTCTGCATCTTGGCTGTATCTCTCTCAAGGATGTACACACACACAGACACACACTAACACACACACACACACATACACATGCTGCACCCACACACAGACACACACAAACACATGTTGTGCCCACAGACCAGGATTTGTGCATCCTTGGCCTCTCTGAAGGATACACACACACACACACACACACACACACACACACACACACACACACACACACACCTCTCAGCACTTCCTGAGCAGCTGGTAGATACCCGGCGTGCCATCCCCGTGTCAACACCAGCCAACACAGGGCACGGCGGAATGCTGCGGACACTCTTTATGGATTGCACGTGACCTTTGACCCCGACGTGCCTGCGGCGTTAGAGCTCGGCCGCTGGTGGCAGCTGAAGAGCACAGCGCGGACACACACACACACACACACACACACACACACACACACAAACACACACACACAAACACACACACACAAACACACACACACACACACACACACACACTCACACAGCGTGGGGGACAAAAATAGCCCACGGGGACAAACACTGACCACCAGCCACTGGACACATCCAGTCATTACACACACACACACACACACACACACACACACACACACACACACACACACACACAAACACACACACACACACACACACACACACACACACACACACACAGCGAGGGGGACAAACACTGGCCACTGGACACCGGACACATCCCATCATTACAATATGGGCCAATAACACTTGGATTACAAACCTACACCTGCAATAGGCACCACACACACACACACCACACACACACAATCACACAGCAGCACTTAAGCATTAGTTTGAGCCTCCTGTGTTGCTCAAGGACACTTTGGCCAGGTCAGAGGTCAGGGGCAGCTGTGGTGGCACCAGTGACTGAAGGACTACTCGCAGTCCCCTGTCAACACTGTCACAACGCTGTCAAGACAGCGATAGACAGAGTTCAAAGGTCAAATGACCTTTGAATGCCCATTCATAGTTCATGTCCATGCAAAAACAGAAAAAAATCAGGCATTCCTGAAAGTAAAAATGAAAAAGCCTTTTTAAATTTTACTTTTTAGGAATGCTTCAATTTTTTCTGTTTTTTGCATCGACATGTTGTTTTGCCCTTTTGTTTACAATTTTATTTGTACTCGTTATTTTGCTATTACTCAGTGAAGCGATCCCTCCCCTTTTTGTCATAATTTGTATTTTTAAAATCTGACCTCCAGGTAATATCAGTCCAACTGCAGCTTTGGTTCATTTGGTTAAGGGTTTGATTTGAACCTACAGTACTGTACTTGGAATTGTATGGAAATATTTGTGTGTGAAATGAAGTCTTATATATCCTGCAGGACTGAGGAGCTGTCAAACACGAGCTATAGGAGTAGCGTAGCAGCACAGTATATCTTAGTAGCTGCAGCAGATTAATGCAGATGGCCTTTGGTGTAACATGCATGTAAATGTTATTGCTGTAGTAACTGGAAACAGAAGTGTAGGCTTGTGCTGTTTTTCTTTTTTAAAAGTCTGGAGTGCTTTCACTCTTGCATGACATTCACAGACCAGAGTGTGTGTGTGTTTTGGGGGGGGGGGGGGGTGGCTGGTTGTAAACACACACACACACACACACACACACACACACACACACACACACACACACACACACACACACACAAGGAGAAGCAGTAAATCTAAAGGGAAAGATGAAGAGAGGAGGAGGGAAGAAGAGGGGAGAGCAAGAGAGGAGAAGAGAGGAGGAGAGAAGAAAAAAGATGAGGAGAGGACAGGACAGGAGAAAAGGAGAAGAGAAGAAAAGAGAGGACAGTACGAGAAAAGAGAAGAGAGGAGAGGAGAGGAGAGGAGAAGAGAAGAGAGGAGAGGAGAAGAGAAGAGAGAAGAGGAGAGGAGAAGAGTGGAGAGAAGAGTAGAGAGGAGAGGAGAAGAGAGAAGAGTAGAAGTGAAGAGAGGAGAGGAGAGAAGAGTAGAGAGGAGAAGAGTGGAGAGAAGAGGAGAGGAGAAGAGAGGAGAGAAGAGGAGAGGAGAAGAGAGGAGAGGAGAGGAGAGAAGAGTAGAGAGTAGAAGAGAGGAGAGGAGAGGAGAGGAGAGGAGTGGAGAGGAGAGCAGAACCATATG
>CM050200.1:4298209-4300709 GCA_027475355.1 Coilia nasus
GCCTCTCCTGCCACAGCCAATCAAAACCTCTCATCCATCAGATGGCCAAAGCAGTCAACCAATCAGATCCTCTTGCCAATCACATGCCCAAAGCAGTCAACGTGTTGACAGACAGATTTGACTTCCTGTACCTTCCAAAATAAGTGTCTAAAACAGAAGGCTGGGAAGCTCTGTGTGTGTGTGTGTGTGTGTGTGTGTGTGTGTGTGTGTGTGTGTGTGTGTGTGTGTGTGTTTGTGTATCTGTGTGTTTGTGTGTGTCTGTGTGTGTGTGTGTGTGTGTTTGTGTATCTGTGTGTGTGTGTGTGTGTGTGTGTGTGTGTGTGTGTGTGTGTGTGTGTGTGTGTGTGTGTGTGTGTGAGAGAGAGAGAGAGAGTATGCACTGAGTCTGCACTTATGCAGAAGGGAGGTGCTGCAACTGGATCAGATGTAGGTCACTAGGATATTAGCCTCTGCAGCAACACACACACACACACACAAAACATGCACCCACACACACACACGATCTGCTTACAGTTGTGTAATGTGCTTGGGTGCTTCTTTTCATACATATACCCAAAAACTCTTAATGCAGGTGTGGTAGGCCATAAGTATTAGTCTGAAGGTTGTCCAAGTCTTGGTTGCAGCCATGAATTGCCTTGTTCTTTTACACTCAGTTCAGAGAAGCGTGAACGGTTGCTGTACTAGTAAGGACTGTCCTCCCCAGACTGTATGTAAAGGTTGTTTAGAGATGCCTTTTGACTTTGCCATCCTGACCTCCTTAATCGTATCGTCCTGGTTCTACACGAAGGGACTTCCTGCATTGGCAGTCTGCATTAGCATTGAGTGCCACGGGTCTTTAATTGCACACACGTACACACACACACACACACACACACACACACACACACACACAAACACATATTCCAGCATGCACACACACACACACACCCACACACACACAAACACACATACATGCACACATGCACACACACACACACAGAAACACATACTGCAGCATGCCCACACACACTTACACACACCCACCCACCCACACACACAAACACACACACATGCACACGCACACACAGACACACATACTCCAGCATGCACACACACACACACACACACACTTACACACACACACACACACACACACACACACACACACACACACACACACACACACACACACACACACACACACACACACACACACACACACACACAGCTGTGTGTCAGTGATCTTTAATTGCTTTGTTGCACACTACAGTTCTGCTGCACTTTGCTGGGACACGCGGTCAATGCACATCAATGTCTAAATCTGCATTGTTCGTTAACGCAGTCAAACGGTAAATTGCTATTCCCATACTGTTGGCCTGCAGCGTGAACTCATCTCTATGCATTTGTACACACACACACACACACACACACGCACACACACACACATGCACACACACACACACACACACACACACACACACACACACACACACACACACACACACCACACTGTAAATGAAATGTTTGTCTTGCTCCGTTATTCTGTCAGTCTTGCAAAACTCTCAGCTGACAGCCAGTACCTTCAGGCATTCTTTTATTTGCTCCCATGTTACTATGACAACCTGGTGGTAGTGATAGTATTTGGGCACAGTGATGGCTTTGCTGATGGCAGTGTGTTGTCTTGTCACACACACACACACACACACACACACACACACACACACACACACACACACAGTCTATTTGACAACAGTGGTGTCTGTGGTGATTGGAGTGAGTTGTCTTGTCACACACACACACACACACACACACACACACACACACACACACACACACACACACACACACATACACACACACACACACACAGTCTATTTGGCAACAGTGGTGTCTGTGGTGATGGGAGTATGTTGTCTTGTCACACACACACACACACACACACACACACACACACACACACACACACACACACATACACACACACACACACACACACACACACACACACACACACACACACAGTCTATTTGGCAACAGTGGTGTCTGTGGTGATGGGAGTGTGTTGTCTTGTCACACACACACACCCACACACACACACACACACACACACACACACACACACACACACAGTCTATTTGCCAACAGTGGTGTCTGTGGTGATGGGAGTGAGTTGTCTTGTCACACACACACACTCACACACACACACACACACAAACACACACACACAAACACACACACACATACACACAAAGTCTATTTGGAGACAGTGGTGTCTGTGCTGATGGCACTGTGTTGACAACGCAAACCTCAACCCATAACTCCAACACTGTCATCACACTGCCTGGACACTGACGTGGGTTTGGATAGGTAATTGGGATCAGCCCAGACACACACACACACACACACACACACACACACACACACACACACACACACACAGGCTTTCAGGCTGTAACTGAATGAGGCAGGACACTATCTCTGTGTCTGCACAATCCCAGATCCCTAATTCCTAAACCAGGTC
>CM050200.1:4333209-4335709 GCA_027475355.1 Coilia nasus
GTGTGTGTGTGTGTGGAATGCTGCATCACTCTTCAGGAGACCAACAAGACTGCAGGCTACATCTCCCTTTTCCTAGTCTGTAGGCATACTACACACACACGTATACACACAAACACATGCACGCACACACACACACACACACACACACACACGTATCCGCTCATAACACACATTTTCATGTGGACATACATAAAAGTCTTTAAACAGTGACACACACTGACAGGTCACAGTCATTCTCACATACGCATGCACACTCTGTCACGCATGCACACACTTGCATGCACATACACACACAGAAACATGCCTATACACACACACACACACACACACACACACACCACACACACACACACACATAGAGTGTGCCCTAAGGCTTAAGCCTGTGACTCCTCTCTCCATCTTTCTTTCAGTGTTTCTGGACCATACGCTTGTGTCATAAGAGAACCAGTGCTATGAAAAAGACATTACCCCCCTACACACACACACACACACACACACACACACACACACACACACACACACACTCCCTGAAAAAAAAGGCCACGCTTGCAGCCACAAAGCTTTTTATGACTCTGGCTCTGTTAAATGTAGGTGAACAAACCCCATATGGTGGAGAGAGAGAGGAGAAAGGGAGAGAGAGAAAGGCAGAGAATGAGAGAGAGAGCAAAGGAGAGAGAGAGAGAGGGAGAGAGAAAGAGAGAGAGGGAGAGAGAAAGAGAGAGAGAGAGAAAGAGAAAGGCAGAGAATGAGAGAGAGCAAAGAAGAGAGAGGGAGGGAGAGAGAGGAAAGGGAACAGAGTACAGAGAGAGAGAGAGAGAAGGAGAGAGAGAGGGGGAGAGGGAGGGGAGGGAGAGAGAGTAAGAAAGAAAGAGTGGGGGGTGGAGAGGGAAGAGAGGGGGAGAGGGAGAGAGAGAGAGAGTAAGAAAGAAAGAGTGGGGGGTGGAGAGGGAAGAGAGGGGGAGAGGGAGGGAGAGAGAGAGAGAGAAAGAGTAGGGGGTAGAGAGGAAGAGAGGGGGAGAGGGAGGGAGAGAGAGAGAGAGAGAGAGAGAGAGAGAGAGAGAGAGAGAGAAAGAGTGGGGGTGGAGAGGGAAGCCGAACCAGAAGGAAAGGGCAGAAACGAGAGTAGGAGGGTGAAATGAATGACACACGGTGGGAAAGAGAGAGCGAAGGAGAAAAAGAGATAGAGAGATAGACAGATTGACAGAGGGACTGAGAGGGAGGGATAGAGGCGTGTAAGGTAGAGAGAGCAAACCACTGAGGGAGGTAGAAGGAGATGGAAAGACATGCAACAGAGACTGAGAGAGACTGCAGGGGATAGACAGAGAGAGAGAGAGAGAGAGAGAGAGAGAGAGAGAGAGAGAGAGAGAGAGAGAGAGAGAGAGAGAGAGACAGCAGGGGACAGACAGAGAGACAGAGAGACAGAGAGAGAGAGAGAGAGACAGAGAGACAGAGAGACAGACAGAGAGACAGACAGACAGACAGCAGGGACAGACAGAGAGACAGAGAGACAGAGAGAGAGAGACAGAGAGAGAGAGAGAGAGAGAGAGAGAGAGAGCAGGGAGAGAGAGAGGGAGGGGGGGGGCAGAAAGAGAGATGGGGGAAAGAGTGAGTCAGATTAAAGCGAGGACTTGCAGAGCTGCAGCAGCAAAGAGAAGCAGCACAGCACAGCACAGCACAGCACAGCACAGCACAGCACAGCACATCCCAGCACAGCACAGCCCAGCACAGCACAGCCCAACACAGCACAGCCCAACACAGCACAGCACAACCCAACACAGCCCAGCACAGCCCAACACAGCACAGCCCAGCACAGCACAGCCCAACACAGCACAGCACAACCCAACACAGCCCAGCACAGCCCAGCACAGCCCAACACAGCACAGCACAGCCCAGCACAGCACAGCCCAGCCCAGCCCAGCCCAGCCCAGCACAGCACAGCCCAACACAACCCAATACAGCACAGCCCAACCCAGTACAGCACAGCACAGCACAACCCAGCACAACCCAGTACAGCACAGCACAACCCAGCACAACCCAGTACAGCACAACCCAGTACACCACAGCACAGCAAAGCACAGCACAGCCTAATGCACAGCACAGACTAGACCAGACCAGACCAGCACAGCACAGCACAACACAGCACAGCTTAGCACAGCTCAGCATAGCACAGTACAGCACAGTGTGTTGTGTGTCTAGAGGGTGTGTTGTGGTTGTGTGTTGGTGTGGTGTGGGTGGTGTGTGTGTTGTGGTTGTGTGTGTGTTGTGTTTGCCGATGTGGTTGGCACAGTGTGTGGTGTTTTTTCTGTGTTGGTATGGTGTGTGTTGGTGTGTTGTGTGTTAAGGTGGTGTGTGTGTTGTGGTTGTGTGTGGTGTGTTGTGGTTGGCACAGTGTGTGGTGTTATTGTGTGTTGTTTCTCTTGAATAGCTGAGACCCTGAGGGCCATACTGACTGACTGTGGCGATTATGACAGATACAGACACACATACACACACACACACA
>CM050200.1:4340709-4345709 GCA_027475355.1 Coilia nasus
GTATAGGTCGTCAGATAGTATTTAGCATTGCTGTCGTAACTTTAATCAGTTATGCCATAGACGTGTGTCCTGGCACTTTTTTCATCAAATAATTTTACAGATAATCATGTATTAATTATGTATTATGTAAGCACCTTTTGCACATAGTTTTAAGTTCTTCACCATGTTTAGGTGAGACCGATATATTATAAATTGAGTAGGCTATTTGTTGTAGCTCAGCTTTTATATACAGTATTTGTGAATTAATGGCTAAAGAAATGAAGAAAAGGCACCACAGTGTTGTGTTATATCATGCTGATGCATATAACAAAGTGTCAGTACATTCTTTTTTACTTCTTTTCTTTCAACCATGCCGGCAGATCATCAAAATCCGACATACAACTGTGCAGCGATGGACGTGATAACAGGTAAAACATGTTTTTTCTTTTTTCAACGAGTAGCTTCGTAGTCCAACTACTACTTTGGTAATGTGAGTGGAAGTCACGCAAGCCATAGATTGCCTTCACATCATCGGCGAAATTTGCATTTCTTGACTGTACGTTCTTAAATGCTTCACATGGAGCAGAATTAGATATGCCCTCCCCAATTCCTTATTTTATGTCAGGTTCGTGTTCTCTGTAAAACTGCACCTTTGAGTACATGTTTGCATTTTAAGGGTTACAGTAAGGATTGTGGTTTGGTTGTGGCATAGGTAGTTCCCACGGTCACGTCCCTCCTCTGTAAGTTTAGATGTTTTTTTTTGCTTGCTCATCTTGTCAGATACTGTGTGCAAAAGTTGATATGTGGTCTACCTGCGTTTGGCGCCTGGCTCGCTCCGTGTCTGATTTTGTGTTGTTTTGTTTTCTTTCACTATCAGGTATGCCACTATTTTGTTTTCTTGAAATTACACTTGTATAAAATATGCACTCACTGTCGCGGGCTCTTTTGCTTTTGTTGTTTGACGACTGGTAAGGCGTCTGGCTTGCTGCTGATATACAGGGGTGGCCCAAAAAACGGAACCACATTTTAAAGGATTATATTCCCTCAATCCGTCAGGCTACCAATGTTAGAAACCATGACATTGAAGCACATTCAGTAAAGATGTTGTCAGAGATGGAGAACACATTAAACACCTTGATGTGCCCATAAAAAAACACAACTCCATAAAATCAGAATTTGGACATGTCACTAACCATTAGGCCACAGCAACCACATCTTGTTCACTCTTATATGCAATATTTTCTTTTGTTTATGAAAGGACCCCCCCCCCCCCCCCCCCTTTTTTTTTTCAACAGCGCAACAAAACTACAAAAATAAATGGGTTGTGGTGTCATTCAATGGACACAACACCAAGTGCAGGAGCGGAGGGGGGAGATGGATAAACTACCTTTGTTACATGCATCATCTCATACAGGTGAGTACGCCCTTCACGTTTTAACAAAAATGTTACATCTTTTCAAGGGACAATACTACACAAATGAAACTTGGATATGTTTTTGAGTTAGTGTAAAGTATCATGTGGTAAAATATTTTATGTAAGCACCATTGTTATGCAACACCTTCTTTATATGACATTCACCAGAGCTGCACAGCTGTTTCTTGATGCTTGGCCCACCAAAGACTTGCCATCACACACCAACTGCCGGGTTCCTATCCTCCTGGCAGTCCTCCTAGAGATGGAGGGTTTTGCATGTCTGCAAGCAATCTCTTGGTATGTAATGTATGCCAAACACCCACTTGGAATTAGTAGGGTTCAGAGGATGTATCTGTGTGTAGAGCAGCAAATCATTTTGTGAAAGATATAGATAGGCTGTACAATGTTGGGCAAGATCGTCGATGTGTGGTGGTCCTTAGCCCTGAGAAGAGGGACAGGGTGCTCAGGCAGGCCCTTTGTGAATTTTGTGGAAGTTTGTGAATACAGGCATAGCTCAGCATTTTTCTATTTTTTTCTTGTATTTCCTAGGGTGATGAAGCATACCACGCTCTCACTACAGACATATATATTGTGGTATCGTAGCTGGGAGGTAGCTATATCAGGGACATTAAGTTAGATGATGTGGTGCTTCTGCCATGCCTTGTTGGCAAGGGCACTCCTGAACGTGGTAACCATTTCATTTTGTGGCTACTTGATGGCACCCCTTAAGAAAATAAAGATTTATGATTCATTAGGAACCTACAGGACCTTGCCTGACCAAGATTGGTTTATATTGTCCAACGCATATAGCAATGTAATTAGTGATCATTCATCCAAACTCCACTCTATTATGGTCTTGGCAAGTGGTGGGCGTAGATATTGTTGGGCCACTTTGAGATTAGGAAGGGTTATAGTTACATTTTGACAATGACTTGTTTGTTTTGAGACTCTGCTGGCACAAGTTGGAGTCATAAAGATTATAACCGACCAGGGGCAAGGGTTTGTGAATGCTGTATGTGTTACCCTCTGCACTTTACATTTTCTGTGCAGGCAAAGTTAAGTTCCTTGTGTTGTTCATTCTTAGTTATTGCTTTCATTGTTTTCCTTTTCCCCTTCAGATTAATGATTCTCTTATTGAGGTCTTTGGGATAGGTCACGCTGTAACTTCTGCCTACCAGAGATGGGGACTCGAGTGTAGCGACTTGGACTCGAGTCGCACTTAAGTCGCACAAAGAAAGACTTCGGACTTGACTTAGACTTGCCCTCTATGACTTCAGACTTGACTCGGACTTGTGTGTTGTGACTCGTGAACAATCTTCATTCATTAAATTATTTATTTCATTTAACTGAAATATTTACAAGGTGTGAAAATCGGAGACAGACTGAATATTTTCCTCCCTTCATACGCGCATGCGTGCAGGGGAGGCAAAGATTTGGAATACAGACAGACAGACCATGCGGCAGCGGGTTCGGCTGGGGCTGTCCCATTTGTTATTTCATTTGGTTTTAAAGACTTCGTACAGGCAGGCAACAAACGGACAGCCTCGTGTAACGTGTGTGTGATCACCATCCATGATGCTGGCGCAACTACATCAAATTTCATCAGGCACCTCAAAACCCACAAGGATAGGTCAGTCTAACACTTTATCACATAGGGAAAACTTGGCCCGTATGGACAGATCGCTAGCAACCGAACCACAGTTTTAGGTTATGCATGCTGAATGACAGCTTTATTGTTCCACACCCAACGTTACAATTTCATTTGATGAATTATGAGTCATTTATTTGTTGTTTATCTAGATCCATTGGTAGCAGACTATGAGGCAGTCGACGTTTTGAGCTAACCGAGTTAGTTAACAAATAACTAACTAGCTACCTAATGTATACGGGCACAAGTACACTTCTTGTTCTATTCGGAATTGCACAGTACCTCTTTAAAAGGCCTGTTTACACATACTTTGGCCTGGCATCACTATTTTACAAAAAACACAAAGTACTTGTGCATGTAGGAAGAGCACCTTAGGGAGAAACTATGGCTATTACACCTACCCCTACACTATCTATAATCAAGTAAATAGTTCAGGCTGTTAGTCCCTACTCCCAGGTGTAACACGCACAACTGGCCGCTGACTACAGCTATTCACGCAACCTCATGTGAGCTGTACAGGACCGAGCAGCTGAGGGGGTGGCCAACTGGAGCCGTACAGACAGATGCTCAACAAGGTTTAACCTGAACCACTATATATGTATGTGGGTATGGGAGAGATGGTGGTGCATAGTTTTTTCGTACACAGTGCTAAGTGACCATGCTCTGATCTACTTTGATACTGCAGTGTATAATAATAATAATAATAATAATAATAACTCATGGTACAGTATGCTTTTAATCTGATGACAGAATGTTCATTTCAGTCATTTGAGACTTGAGACTTGGACTTGGGACAAAAGACTCGAGACTTGACTTGGCTCTGCCCTCAAAGACTTGAGACTTGACTTGGACTTGACTACAAAGACTCGAGACTTGACTTGGACTTGGAAAAAATGACTTGTGAACATCTCTGCTGCCTACCACCCCCAAAGCAATGTGCAAGATGAACGAACCAATCAGAATATTAAACGTCATCTAGCAAAGTACTGCAGTGACAGGGTTTTATTAAGACTGGGATTGAAGATTTAAGATTACAGTATAGTCATATAGACTATCAGGCAAATGTATCATTTTAGGTTTTTGTGTTATTACCATGTCATTGTTCTCGGCACATCATAATGTCAGTTTCTGTGATTAAAATAAATAAACACATGATATGTGGATGCCACTACTGTGTCACTGTTATTTGCATCTTGATATGTAAAAAAGAAACGTCTGATTCAGCTGTCTGCTATTTAACATAACTCCTGCAATGACTGTTAATAAGAAAGCACCAGATTTTTTATCATTACAAGGTTAAGAGGCAATGCCTTGTGTCAACTTGGCTTTTAAAATGCAGATGGCTTACTATTTATAGTATACTATCACATATATTAAACATATCTCCATTGTGCATTATTCTGTTCTCGTCCGGCGACATGACGATGCACTGGGAGGCAAGGTAAGTTATATCTGTCAAAAAAAAATCGTTCAAAAATCTTCAAATCGTGAAAAGAGCACACCAGAGTGTTTGGTAATGGCTAATATTTCGCTGCTAATCACACACTTAGCTTACGTGAGGGTAACTTGCACTAGCAGCTAAGGAGGTTTAGCCTAAAGCCTGTGGAGAGGCGTTTTCAATAATATTCGGTTAATAAGTCCGACATGTTTTAACTTGTTATTTTGTTAGTATTCCTATTGTTCAGTTCTAAATTTGAGCACACCAGCGTGTTTAGTAATGCCTAATATTTCGCTGCTAATCACATACTTCGCTTACATGAGGGTAACTTGCACTTGTTTTATGTTCGCAGCTAATGAGGTTTAACCTAAAGCCTGTAGAGAGGCGTTTTTAATAACTTTCGGTTAATAAGTCCGACATGTTTTAACTTATTTTGTTAGTATTCCTATGGTGTGGTTTTAAGTTTGAACCGATACTGTATTACTAAGAAAAAAAATACGATTGTTTAATGAACAGGAGTT
>CM050200.1:4355709-4358209 GCA_027475355.1 Coilia nasus
TGAATGTGAAAGACAAAGACTATCTTCTAACAGCACTACACTGTACTGAATGTGAAAGACAAAGACTATCTTCTAACAGCACTACACTGTACTGAATGTGAAAGGCAAGGACTATCTTCTAACAGCACTACACTGTACTGAATGTGAAAGACAAGGACGGTCTGGAGGGCACTGCACTTCAATGCGTGTGAAAGACAAGGAACAAGGACTGTCTTCAGACACTGCATATAAAGGACAAGTAAAAGCCCCATTGGTCATTGTGATCACACGGCACATCACAGCGCACACAACAAAATTCAACCTGGGCATTTAACACTAGAAGTCCCAGCATTTCTCTGTCTACCTAGAAGACCCACATAGGGGTCATTTGGCCCGACCGCTTTTCCCGAATACACTAATCACTCATTTTGTTATGGTAATGACGCTGTTAGTGGCAGTGTGTGGGGTGAGGGGGTCAGACCTTATAGTGGTGAAGTCATGTTGGCTACTTCTGTGTGAATGTGAAAATGAAGAATAAAAACACATTCTATTCTAAAATGTGGGCATGAAAAAGGCCCAAAAGGAACAATAATTTGGCAACAACCCTCCACACCACAACTAGGAAAAAGAGCCAAGTGTCAGGCTAAAATTAAATGTAAGGACAATCATGCAACTGTGCGCTGTGTTGACTGCTACCGATATACATGTGGGAAATGCCGAAAGGAGCAATGGCAGCGCCACGATTGTGAGTCACTGCTCAAATGTATTTCACTCATAATGTATGGTTTTTCATTCTTTGTAAATATGCTTGGGTTTCTTTTTTTTGTTTTGTTTTTTTTTTTTACTATTTTTGGCACACAAAAATAACAATTACTTCTGCAACAACCCTCCACACCAAAACTGGGAAAAAAGTTGCTTTTTCATTCTTTGTAAATATGTTTTGTTTTGTTTTTTTTAACAATAAATGTCAGTGTGTTGATCCCTTCCTTCCTGTTGATCCTTTCCACTGCATACAGCTCATAGTCCAGTTTAAGTCTTTATGGCTATGTTCACTGAGGTATTTATCCATCTCAGAACTAAAGCTTGCTCTCAAAAGAACCTCCTGAGCTGTAAGGTGTGTCCCCTCCCCCACACAGGTTCAAGTGGCTCCGGCTATGTGCCACTAACAGCCACATTTCCATAACAAAATGAGTGTCCACTTGGACTTGGGGCCAATTGGCCCTCTTGTGGGTTTTCTAGGTAAAAAGGCCAAATGGCCCCTCTCTGGGACTTCTAGTGTTAACCCATCACACACACAAGCAGGGGGCAGCCATGACAACAGCACCCAGGGAGCAGTGTGTGGGGACGGTGACAGTGGCACTTGGTGACACCTGGATTCGAACCTGAAAGTTTGCAGTCACAGGTCCAATACCGTAACCGCTAGGCCACCACTGCCTCACCACTGCCCTACAAGGATAAGGCCTTTACAGGACACTGCAATGCCTTGCTAATTGGCTGAAGCTTAACGATCCCAGTCCTCACCCCCTGAGCGGCTAAACCCCAGCAAACACGCCTCATCCACAGGGGGGTTTTGGCTGGTGGAACATGCCTAGCAGGTCTGCTTGATCACCTCATTTGTAACCCCACCCCCCTATGCCGCCTGTCTGCAGGCCACTGTCACAGGTGTGCTTGATTGGGGAGCATTAACAGGCCTGCGTGGCCGACTGACAGTGTTGCTCTCCTACCCCTGGGTTTTGGACCAACCCATGTGATACAGCGATGTCCAAAACGTCACTATTTCAAGTCCAGAATGCATTGCCTTAAGACCAGCCACTCAGCCAGCCAGTCAGTCATGTCAAACAAGCCCTGTAAAAGCAGCCGTTAGCGTGTATGTCAGGCTGTACGATGGAGGCCATGTTTAAACAAGTATGAGACAGGCCTGTTGGCTGGGTGCTCAGAGCTGGATCAGAATCGGAGTGTTGGGGCCTCTCCAGTGCTGGATCTCCCCCTCTTTCTGTTACAGATCGATTTTCATCTATGGCACCGATGAGTGGCTTGTGTTTGTTTGGTTGTGGGGGATTCCCCTATTTTTGAGCAGTCAGGAGATTGGACATTGGATATTGGAAATTGGACATTGGACATTGGAGATCAAAGACCTTGGGAGGCCCCTTGTGTTCACCGCCAGGTAACATCACATTATATTATCTTGGCCATTGTGTGTATGTGTGTGTGTGTGTGTGTCTGTCTGTGTGTGGAGTTTACTGACTTCTCAAAGTAGAGTTTATCCACCTCTCAACAGAGTTTATCCATACATCAATAGAGTTTACTCTCCACTGCGTAGAGTTGATGCACCAAATGTAATACTCGCATTCCAGTATCACTCTACATCATCTATATTTACAACATGTGTACTAGGGACCTTTTCATACCACCGACATTAAACCATATGTTGAATGTCTTTTTAAAACACCTATTGCACAGTATGCCCACGTCACTGTGATGACTGCATTCCTATTTTACCCACCTGAAAGTAATAGTGACT
>CM050200.1:4363209-4368209 GCA_027475355.1 Coilia nasus
ATATCTGTGTGTCTGTGTGTGTGTTTGAGTGAGAGAGGACGAAACAGACAGAGGAAGAGAGGACCAGTCAGAAAACCGTGGTGTGTGTGTGTGTGTGTTAGCAAATGTGTCCAAGAGGGTTGGTATGAGATATGAATGTGTGTGTGGTGGGGGGAGGGGGGGTATAAATCTGTGTAAGAGTATAAAAGTAATGGCACGAGAGGTGGGCGGTTTGAAAGGACATGTGTGTTTGTAAATGTAGGGGCAATATTATGAGAGAGGGAGGCAGTGTATGTATATAACCAGATGATTTAAAAGGACACACACATACCCTACATGGTGTGTGCGTGTGTGTGTTCAAAAGCAGCAGTTAAAGGGACCATAGAGAGAAGGCAAGAAAAGGACTCCTTTTGCCGCCTGAATTCTGCTCAAGTCATGCCTAATGGAGAAAAATGGGAGGTCAAAGTTCAAGAGTGAGAACGCTGACTGTTTTCCGCAAACACTGCATATTTGGGTCTCGTGTAGGGGATAGGGGCAAACTCACTTGGCACCGCACAAAGTTTCCTTACAGGGTGGAGAGGAAAAGAGTATATTTTTTCCACTGCTGTCTAAGCCTACAGTATGACAGATAGGGGGGGGAGAGAGAGAGAGAGTTTACATACTTCTCCTTGACGTGCTAATGGAGATGGAGTCGAACTCAAGCATGCGTGTCAGACGGCAACTCAGGTGGGTCATACCGCGCATACCTGTGCTATTGTGTGCCCCGCTAAGTGCTCGCTGTTCCCCTTTGAGGCGCGCGCGCCGCGGATGGCATTACCGACAAACATGGTCATTATCTGGAACTTGGGTTTCTTCCCACCTCTTCAAAAACACGTCTGCCCCGGAGGTACCCGTCATCCTACTGCCATTTTAGGATGCGGAGCGTGCCAAGAACGCTGGCTTAGGCGTGGAGGAATTAACTGCCTCCTTATCAGGCTGTATCTCTCCTTCGGTCCGCGAATAAGTTTTTTTTAATGAATGATTGTTTAAGTTCTTAAAACCATTCATGATGCTGTCAGTGAAGCCTTTCCTCGCAACAAGCGAGCTTCCTGCGCTGCGGCGCGCGCTTAAGTGACGTTTGCTCCTCGCTAGGCTGTCATTTCGTTCCCCTAATCGCCCGCGCGGGAATGGGGTGGGCGGGAGGTCGCGCGTTCCCCTCTAAACGAGGAGATGATTGACGGGAAATGGCTCGAGATCAGGGAGTCGCAGCAGAGGAATGCTCGCTTCCCTCGCGCGTACAAAAAGACTTCAGGACGTTGGAAAGGGGGGCGTGAGCTACTCTCCACAACTTGTCTTACAAGCCACATTTTATTTCAACCGTGACTGTGTGCCTTAGTGCTCGAATAAGGCAATACGTCGAAAAGTGCAGTCACACAGGATGTTTTAATAACTCATTTTAAGGGGTGACTGGCGGTGGTCTCGCCGCGTAATGTGCTAAGGAAAAAGTGTTTGTGCTGTGCCAGTCCCTCGCGACTGTAACTTTAAGAATGTAAGGTAGCAGAAGACCCTTACTGACGCGCGCCCGGTATGCAAACATAAATTTAGCAACAACGTATCTCTCCTTGCGCACAAAACGGTGGAACCAGATATGAAGAGTCTTGTTGACATCAGTGACTTCTTGCCAACTGCCATACGGACCTGACACGAAACAGGGGGAAGGAGAGAGAAAGAGAGAGAGGGGGGAGCAGGAGAAAGACAGGGAGAGGGTGCACGCCTCTGCAGTTCGCTCGGATCAGCGTGCACTGTACATCAGCAAGCAGTTGTGCACTCTGTCTGAACGTCGCGAGGAGAAACTGTCAACGGAGACAGCTGCTCAGAACATGAACAGAAGCGCGGGACTTCTCATCCTCGGAGTTGCCTTAAGTCTCGTGGTAAGCACTTCATTCACTTTCTCATTTGTTCTCGAGACGTTATGAATGGGACTCGCTCCCCACGAGACCATTGAAGAAGAGACTTGACGCCTCGAGGCAACCAGCCACTGACTTGACACTGATACAGACACCGCCGAGCTGTGGAAGGACCTTTGATTTGTAACTTTATCAATGAAAATATGCATCTGTTCTGACCACATCGTATAACTAACATGTTTAAGATTAGTTTTAGTGGCTGGTTTGACTGTTGGTCATTGGCAGCATACTGTGACTGATGAAGTAGCGTTATAAAGCGTAGCTGCAGCTGACGTGTATTTTTACTACATTTGTTCGGCAGATTTATTGTGCTATTATGAGATGAGACAACAACAATTCATTGGCAGTGGAAATAGCTTAGCAGAACACTGCCCTGTGATGTTGAGTTATTATTGCCCTTATATACAAAGAAGTGTTTAGAAACATGCTATCGCTGTAAATACTCCACTTCGATGGAAACAAAAACACTGTGCATCCCCGGGCGGCGTTGATGATGAATGTAAGCGTGTGGAGGTCACTGGCAAGAGTGTGTTATGCTGTGTGTTTTTGCAGGATTTATGTTGGACATTAGTAGTGTGTGTGTGTGGGCAGTCTAAACTGTGTATTTGGAGTCATTCATTGGAGTGTTTGCACACTACAGCTAGTGCAACTTAAGTGTGGGGTGTGTGTGTGCGTGATGATGTAGATGCAGATTAATGGGCATGCGTGTACTGTGGATGAGAGAGGGAGAGAGAGAGAAAGAGAGAGAGAGAGAGGAGAAGAGAAAGAGGGAGAGAAAGAGAGATATATAGGAAGAGAGAGAGAGAGGAAGAACAAGAGTGTGAAGGAGAGTTGGTGTGATTCTGCCTGTGCTTGCAACATGCATAGATTAGCTGTGTGTGTCTCTGCCTTCACTCTCTGTGTGTGAGTGTGTGTGTTTCTGTGTGTGTCTGAGTGTGTGAGTGTGTGTGTGTGCGTTTCTCCTAGAGGTTCTCAGAGGAGCGCTGTGTAAGACAAACTCCATCACTGGTACACTTTCAACGGTGCTTTGCGGAGCTACCACTCTGTGTGTGTGTGTGTGCGTGTGTGTGTGTGTGCGGGAGAGAGAGTGCACTGCTCCAAATGTCTTTGATTCAGATGGAGTCCCAAAGGCCTGCTGCCTTGTGTGTGTGTGTTTGTGTGTGTGTTTGTGTGTGTGTGTGTGTGTGTGTGTGTGCTTGTGTGTGTGTTTGTGTGTGTGTGTTTCCTGGAGCGTTTAACTGCTATCACTGATATAGCGCCTCGTAAACGGTTGGGGCAGCGGAGCCGGGGGTAGGTGTGTGTGTGTGTGTGTGTGTGTGTGTGTGTGTGGGTGTTGGTAGGCATCGTGTCCGTATGGGTCTGAGGGCGCTAACTGAGACGTGTGTGTGTGTGTGTGTGTGTGTATTTGTGTGTGTGTGTTGGTAGGCATCGTGTCCGTGAGTTTCTGGGTCTGAGGTTGCTAACTGAGATCTGTGTGTGTCCGAGTCTGAGGGTACTGAGACCTGTGTGTGTGTGTGTCCATGTGTGTCCAACTCTGAGGGTACTAACTGAGACCTGTGTGTGTGTGCATGTGTGTGTGTGTGTCTGAGTCTGAGGGTACTAACTGAGACCTGTGTGTGTATGTGTGTGCGTGTGTGTGTGTGTCTGAGTCTGAGGGTACTAACTGAGACCTGTGTGTGTGTGTGTGTGCGTGTGTGTGTGTGTGTCTGAGTCTGAGGGTACTAACTGAGACCTGTGTGTGTGTGCATGTGTGTGTGTGTGTCTGAGTCTGAGGGTACTAACTGAGACCTGTGTGTGTGTGTGCGTGTGTGTGTGTGTGTGTGTGTCTGAGTCTGAGGGTACTAACTGAGACCTGTGTGTGTGTGTGTGTGTGCGTGTGTGTCTGAGTCTGAGGGTACTAACTGAGACCTGTGTGTATGTATGTGTGTGTGTGGGCACTAACTGAGACCTGTGTGTGTGTGTGTGGGCACTAACTGAGACCTGTGTGTGTGTGGGCACTGACTGAGACCTGTGTATGTATGTGTGTGTGTGTGGCACTAACTGAGAGCTGTGTGTGTGTGTGTGTGTGGCACTAACTGAGACCTGTGAGTGTGTGTGTGTGTGTGGCACTAACTGAGAGCTGTGTGTGTGTGTGTGTGGCACTAACTGAGACCTGTGAGTGTGTGTGTGTGTGTGGCACTAACTGAGAGCTGTGTGTGTGTGTGTGTGTGTGTGTGTGTGTGTGTGTGTGTGTGTGTGTGTGTGGCACTAACTGAGACCGGTGTGTGTGTGTGTGTGTGTGTGTGTGGCACTAACTGAGAGCTGTCAGACTCAGACGGGCGAGCAGACGATGCATGCGCATGGCTCACGTAACGCAGACGCCACGGCAACCACAACCACAACAACCACAACATCATCAACACAACACCTGCCAACGCCACGGTTACCCAGTTACCGTGCCAACTCAGAGCCCAGTGTCCATCTAACACCCCCCACACACACACACATCTCTGGGGACATTTATACTTTGTAGCTTAATAAGCCCATGTTGCCACCTAGCAACTGATGGCAGTCTTTGGCCATGTGTGTGTGTGTGTGTATGTGTGAATGCTGAGCTCAAGTCTGGACCAGCCGAAAGGAGATCTGACCCTAAACTCTAAATCACTCTGCTGTCTGGAGCCAAAGTGTCCAGCAGTGTGTGTGTGTGTGTGTGTGTGTGTGTGTGTGTATGTGTGTGTGTGTGTGTGAGAAGTCTGTGCCCACTACACAAACATGGCTGTCACAAGCTGCAGAATTGAGACATACTCGTATGTGTGTGTGTGTGTGTGTGTCTGAGGACAGGGGGTTCAGTAGCTTCAACCTCCCACAGATATGATGTAGTTGCTGTCTGGCATGGTAGGAGAGAGCCCCTAGCGTTTAATACACACACACACACACACACACACACACACACACACACACACACACACACACACACACATACACGAAGAGAGAGAGAGAGAGAGAGAGAGAGAGAGAGAGAGAGAGAGAGAGAGACAGAGAAAGAGAGAGAGAGAGAGAGAGAGTGCTACCCCTTTAGCCAGATCAGGGCAGGCA
>CM050200.1:4388209-4390709 GCA_027475355.1 Coilia nasus
CTGTGTGTAGCTCGCACACGTGACAATTTGCGAACACGCCCTCCCTGCTTTCTCCAGCTCCGATGCGAGGTTTCGGAAGTTTCCCAAGTCATAGCGCTGCAACTTTGAGGACAGCAATTTTATTTTTCGTTTGAATGCATTAGCTGAGCTGATCATGTCTCATTCCTCTCTCTCTCTCCCTCAGTCTTTCTGTCTTTCTCTCTCTCTGTCCTCTCTCTTTCTTTCTCTCTCTCACGCTCTCTCTCTTTCTCTCTATGCCTCTCTCTCTTGCTCTCCCTCTCTTTACTTCTCTCTCTTTCATGCTCACTCTCTCTCTCTCTCTCTCTCTTATTGTCCCTCTCTTTGGGCCCGTCCACACGACAACGTTTTCGGGTGAAAACGGTAAAGTTTGTTTGCGTTTTGGCCTTCCGTCCACACGGCGCCGGCGTTTTGGGTGACCGAAAACGATAACTTTTGAGAACGGGTTCCAAAGTGAGAAAGTCTGACAACGCCGCCGTTTCGTGTGTAGACAGGCAAAACGCAACCTTTTGAAAACGATGACGTCGTCGCCCATTCACCTTGCGCTGCACATATAACAACAACTTCAAACTTTTCCAAACTGGTTGCTGTCGAATAAATTGTGATTTGATTAGCTTGTACTGTAGGCTGGCTGTTGTGCAATTGTTCTATCTTGCCATTAAACTGTATGTATGGCCAGTAGGCTACTTCTTGTAGGCTTTCATTATTCTTAATTAATTAAAGAGCAACTGTCGCTGCTTTCAGCTCCCTCAGTAACAACACGCATTGAACGCACGCATTAAAATCAACATATGGCATGTTTTAAGCGAATAATTGCGCAGTTGTCTCAAGTTTATTTGCAGCTCCTTCTATTTTTTCATGTTCTGCTCCGTATCGCTTAAATGGGTCAATTTAACGACATGACATCTCACAACAGCGTCAAACTTTTACAAACAGGTTGTTGTGGGATACTTTGGGGGTAAAAAATCGTCTGCAGTGTAGGCCATGTGTAATGCAACTGTTTTCTACCTTCTGACATTGAACTACAGGATGTTTGTGTATACATCGCTAGTTCAGCTCAACAAACGCTTTTCACGTTATTCTTTTTAAATAGGGCAACTGTCGCTGCATCCGACCCATCTAAACTAGAACCCACATTGCTAAAATCAACATACATTACATGTTTAAAGTGAATCATTGGCTTCTGATCATGCCCCTCAAGCTGGGACAGCGCACCTTCTGCAATGAAAACGCAATGAAAACGTTTCCGTGTGGACGTAAATATTTACTGCTTCGTTGTCGTGTGGACGCGACTTTTTTTTTAACCCGGCAAGAAAAAAATCCAGGAACGTTGTCGTGTGGACGGGGCCTTTATCTCTCTCTCTCTCTCTCTCTCTCTCTCTCTCTCTCTCTCTCTCTCTGGATACATTAGCATGCCAGCCAGGGGCCCCAGCAGCACACTTGCCCCTTATGGCACACACACACACACACACACACACACACACTAGCACACACACACACACACAAGCACACTGGCCCCTTATGAAGACGGGGAGGGAGGGAGAAAGAGAGAGAGAGGTAGAGAGAGAGAGAGAGAGAGAGAGAGAGAGAGAGAGAGAGAGAGAGAGAGAGAGAGAGAGAGAAAGGAGAGAGAGAGAGAGAGAGAGAGAGAGAGAGAGAGCAAGAAAGGGAGGGACAGACTAAGAGGGAGGGAGGAGGGGGAGGGAAAGAGAGGATGGAAGAAAGACAGTGATGGAAGGAGAGAGAGGGAGAGAGAAAGAGAGAGAGGGGGTGGGAGAAGGAGAGAGAGGGAGAGAGAAAAGAGAGAGAGGGGGTGGGGAGAAAGAGAGAGAGGGAGAGAGAAAGAGAGAGGAGGGGGGTGGGAGAAAGAGGAAAGGGAGAGAAGATGGATGAAGGACAGAAGCAGAAAGGGGAAAAGGACAGTGAGAGAGACTCTCTGTTGCATACACACACATGCTTGCACACACACACACACACACACTCACACACACTCACACACACACACACACACACACACACACACACACACACACACACACACACACACACACACACACCAGGGGGAAAGAAGGGGTGGCAGGGAAATGATCCCTGATCCCTGTGTGTGTGTGTGTGTGTGTGTGTGTGTGTGTGTGTGTGTGTATGTGTGTGTGTGTGTGTGTGGATCCCTGATTTATCTGATTGAAACTCAAGATGGCTTCTCAGTCCCCTTCTCCATTTATAATTCCGGAAGAAAAGCGACACTCATCCTCTCCTACACTCTTCTTTCCCCTCTTCTCTCCCTCCTCCTCTCCTCTCCTCTCCTCCTCTCTCCTCTCCTCTCCTCTCCTCTCCTCTCCTCTTCCTCTCCTCTCCTCTCCCCTCCTCTCCTCTCCTCTTCTCCCCTCCTCTTTTCTCCCCTCCTCTCCCCTCCTCTCCTCTACCATCCTCTCCTCTTCTCCTCTCCTCTCCTCCCCTACTCTTCTTTTCTTTTCTCTTCGTC
>CM050200.1:4398209-4400709 GCA_027475355.1 Coilia nasus
AACTTGGCTCACGTGAAGCAGAGAGAGCTGCGTCGTCAGTGGCTTGCTGTCAGTGCAGGCGGCTCAGTCAAGTGCAGTTGTATGCGTGTGTGTTGTCTAGCATCTTAATCAGCATTGCCTAAGGTAAAATTATTGTATTGGTGGCTTGCAGAAGCTAAACGTAAGGTGCTGCTGGAAAAATAGTATCCTAAGCAACGTCTGCATAGTTAGGGAAGTTAAAAATACAATGGCCATTTCCATGAATAAAAAAAAAAATGGGCGTGTCAGAATAAGGTCAATAGAGTGTGTTTGTGTGTGTCTTGAGTGTGTATTATGTGTGTGTTATGTGTGTGTATTGAATGTGTATTATGTGTGTATTATGTGTGTGTGTGTATTGAGTGTGATTGTGTGTGTATTGTGTGTGTGTATTGAGTGTGTATTATGTGTGTGTATTGAGTGTGACTGTGTGTGTGTATTGAGTGTGATTGTGTGTGTATTCAGTGTGTATTATGTGTGTGTGTGTATTGAGTGTGATTGTGTGTGTATTTAGTGTGTATTATGTGTGTATTATGTGTGTGTGTATTGAGTGTGATTGTGTTAGGGCTGGGCGATAAAACGATAACGATATGTATCTCGATAGACACCTACTCGATAACAATAGAAAATGCGTTCGATAAATGTTTTGATAGAATGTTTTTTTTTTTTTTAAGAAAACGGCGTAAGTTTAGTCAGAGCCCTCTCTGATTTAGCGCCGCTTTAAATCTTTGTTGCGAAGCAAGCTAGGTTGCATGAGCAAAGGCACTCGTCCTCTGTAGCCTAGCAACGTATGGGGAGTGACACGCTAATAGCCAATCATGTCACAGTATCGTGTTTGGTTGCGCCATCTCTTGTCTCGTAGTCGTGTTTTTTTCCAGAAACACCATGGTCAAGAAAGGAAGATGAGTGCCACTGCGACGAGCGAGGAAAATGTGGATAAGGGCTCATTCACACCAACTTGAGCGTCTACAGTGCGTATCAGTATACAATATGTTTGTATAGGGACAGAATACGCTCAGATCACACGTGTGGTGTGAAGACTCTAATTTGTTAACATGCATTCTAAACGAATACTGACAGAAAACGGCCGCGCGCTGAATACGCAGAGTGTTTGGTGTGAATGAGCCCTAAGAACAGAAAGGTCTGCTCACCAGTATGGGAGCTTTTTTGGAGTTTACAAATCTCATCGTAGTCAGACAAATGTTGTCTGCAAATTATGCAGTAAAACTATATACATATATGATAGTTCTTCTCAGGTATCAGGTTTCGCTATGTTTACATTTAACACTTTGCACATGTCTTTATAACACTTCAGCTTTGCTTTGCTTAGCTTATTGATAATTGTTCAGTTTTCATTGTGATCATAACATTGAACGTGTGCTGACAGTCATTTTGCCTGAATGCTTATTGCCTGTCAGAGGAAGGTTAAAGGGCATGTTGCAGGGTTCATAAGTAACAAATTAACACCACTTTCTTGTTGATAATACACATTTAAACTGTTATCCATTGTATTTGATTTTGATGGGTATCACAAAACAGAATATAATACGAAAAAGTGTTGCAATGCGCAGCCCCTCAAAACATTCTGTGACGTCACATTGGGGAGACGACCTGTAGATGACAGACTGAAAGCCATAGAGACAGACGAGAGCAAGAGACAAGCCAGCGTGTTTAGCAGCAGTAGATCGATACATACGATCCATATACAATACATACAATCCATATATATATGTAGATAGATATACAGATAGCCTAGATAGACTGATACATATTTATATAGCGAGAGGGAGGGCGATAGGAGACCGCTAGATAGCATAGTTTAGATAGCCAGATAGCTAAACGCACATTTTTATAGGCAGGTGGGTTGGTAGGATTCATATAAAATGGTCAACTATTGAGTTTATTCTGGCTGTAAAAACACAAATCTAACAGGGCACAGGGTCCATGACTCTCGACCAGCGATCAAAACGCACTCACTTTCCTACATCACAAGCTTTCCACAGCAGTTTCCATGGGGCAGCACCGCCCACAGAAAACGTGAAACACAGCAACACGGACGCCTATTCTCTCGTTGTCGGTAAGCGGTGTTGATGATAGTGATGAGTAGTGTATGAAACGTGCTATATAGATAAACTTGTCTTGCCTTACGAAATTATTAATACTGAAGAAACATTGTGAAGATATGAACAGCTTATTCGGCAGCGGCAAAGTTTGCAACATTTAGCTAAACTCTACTAGATGAAGATGTTGGAGCTAGTAGGCTGTCACTGCAAAGTGAGATAAGTGGATCTTCCAAAGGTTCAAAACTGTGTGGCTGCGTAAATACTATTTATGGTTCTTGCAACCTCTTCCTCATCCCAGCTAGTGGCAGTTCTAGCAAAGATCGTATAGATTAGAACCAGTCTCTGCTGAGGCTACCTTCTCAAGTCCCCAATGTGACGTCATCACCAAATTCGTTAAAAAACAAAAAGGACAATAAATGGTC
>CM050200.1:4415709-4418209 GCA_027475355.1 Coilia nasus
TGCTTTTGTAGAAGATGTGTTTTTCTGGGTAGCCGTATCTATGGAACTAGAGATGCGCAGATGGGCTATTTTTTCATCCGCAACCGCATCACAAAACTCTCAAAACCGCAACCGTATCCGCTCACCACATTTAACAATGTAGGCTATATTTTTTTTTTTTTTTATTATTTGAGTAGCTAAACCACCACCCGCCCGAATTTAATTAAAATATTATTTTTCGTCACGTCATCCGCCTGACCTGCAGTTTAACTGCGGAGTCCACGCTTGTAACCGCCCTCTGCGCAACCCGTTTGAGTTATCATGGACTGAAAAACTACAGAAACACACCAAAACTGTGGCCAACCACAGTGGACGTGTGAAGTATTGCAATTTCAGCATGTTCAGTTTGGGCTTGATTGTTTAGCCTGGAACATTGCCACTGGTGCCTCACAAGGTCCAGACACAGACCTGAGCAGAGAGGTCCAGACATGGGGCTCTCATTAGACCTGAGCAGAGAGGTGCAGACACAGACCTGAGCAGAGAGGTCCAGACATAGGGCTCTCATTAGACCTGAGCAGAGAGGTGCAGACACAGACCTGAGCAGAGAGGTCCAGACACAGACCTGAGCAGAGAGGTCCAGACACAGACCTGAGCAGAGAGGTGCAGACACAGACCTGAGCAGAGAGGTCCAGACACAGACCTGAGCAGAGAGGTCCAGACACAGACCTGAGCAGAGAGGTCCAGACACAGGGCTCTCATGAGACCTGAGCAGAGAGGTCCAGACACAGGGCTCTCATGAGACCTGAGCAGAGAGGGTGTTTAGGCTGCTGTTACCACCCCCCTGGCTCAAAGCGGCCCTAACATCAATGGGGACACCAAACCACTGTCATGGTTATATTTTCATATTTTTATTTTAAACGTAGGAAAAAGGTAGCAAAAGATAAAAATGCAAAAAACGTGAGTTGTGGAGTTCTGGAGGTATGGCAGGCCTTCTGCAGCAGACCCCCACACACACACACACACACACACACACACACACACACACACACACACACACACTCACACACGCACACACACCCACTCCAAGAGACTCAGGAGCAAAAAGAGAGAGCAAGGGAGAGAGAAGCCAGCCTTCTTATCCAGGTGCCAATTGGGATGCCAATTAGCCACACCTGTAACTAGGGGACAGCACCAGCACACTGCCCCCTGCTGGACAAAGATAGGAACATACACAAATGGGCAAACTCCTTTGACAACCCCTATGGGGTGAGAACACTGCTCTGAAGTCTTTGAGTGCCAGAGGCGGACAAACGGGATTCAAAAAGTAAAAGTCCTGCCGTGTATTTCTGCTGCCTGTGCTCTTCACACAGGTGACTTCACTAATTATCACATCTAATCAGCTGCTTTTAATGAATTGGCTGGAACATTATGTGGCAGGGCTTTTACTTTCTGAACTTGGAATGTCTGCCTCTGCTGAGTACCCCAGAGTAAAAAAAGGACTTTCTTTTTTTCTGAGCAGGGAAGAGGAGAAAGTGTTGTCTGACCACAACAATCTCCTCTGGATGGAAGACATCTGTTTCTCTCCTCTCTGCGGCAAAAATGCATCTAATTTTAGGTCTGTGAGGGGACGCTAGGAGAATATACCCCAATATGTTATCCAAATTTAGCACTGTCATGTGACCAGTGCTATTTCTGGCCACTGATGATTTCTACATGCCGGCATCTTATTGCCTGTGAGTGCGTAGTTTAGTTATAGATACTCCTCTCCCCTTAAGCCAGTCACATCACGCATGTTTAGAGGATGGTCACGTTAAAGAATATCAGGGCCTAGATGTCAGTTTCTGCATGTTGTGGCTATGCGGACTCCTCAGTTGTTGTCTGCTTTCTGTCTGTTAAAGGCTGCCCTGCCGTGCCGTACCCTGAGTGAGCACAGAAAGTCCTCGAGGCAGCACGGGGAGGGGAGGGGAGGGGAGGGGAGGGGGTTACCACGGAGACAGCGGCAGCCGTGGGGATGGCAAGGGGAGAGATGGGATGATGGCAGGTCTGGATGAGCTTCAGGGTGAAGAGACGGATAAAGAGACAGAGAGAGAGAGAGAGATAGATAAAGAGAGAGAGAGAGAGACAGAGAGAGACAGAGAGAGCCATAGAGACAGAGAGAGAGAGAGACAGAGAGAGAGACAGAGAGAGAGAGAGAGAGATAGAGAGAGAGACAGATAGAGAGAGAGATAAAGAGAGAGAGACAGAGAGAGAGAGACAGAGAGAGATAGAGAGAGAAAGACAGAGAGAAAGAGACAGAGAGAGACAGAGACAGAGAGAGAGACAGACAGAGAGGTAAAGAGAGCCAAAAAGCAAAGAGAGCGTGATGAGCCTGACTGTCTTCTGTGAGGTCTGCAGCTCCATCAGGGCTGCCTGTTGCTACGGCAGCCGGTCGTCAGCGGCAACACATTGCCCTCCCAGACAGTGAGGGCACCATTTAGGGCTCCATCAGGCCTGCCTGGTGCCCCGCGCTGAAGTGCCAGGG
>CM050200.1:4425709-4428209 GCA_027475355.1 Coilia nasus
GGCAGGTGCCTTCAAACCAGCCATAATTCACATGCAATTCACACGGATGGTTCTTACGCACAGACACACACACACACACACGCACACACACACACACACACACACACACACACACACACACAGTTTGGCTGGTCTGTATGCTTGAGTGTGGTCGACAGCTTTAGGGAACTGTCTGTCCTTTGCTACCAGACTAGTCTCTCCTATGCACTCTCCTCACTGCCCTGGCCAGCTCCACACGCGTGCACACACACACACACACACACACACACACACACACACACACACACACACACACACCCTCTGAAAGACTCTCCTGCAAACTAGTTAGCCTTCCCAACGCACTCCCCTTGCTGTTCCAAAGACAGTCACACACACTCACAAAAACACACACACACACACACACACACACACACACACACACACACACACACACACACACACACACACACACACACACTCCCTCTGAAAGACTCTCCTGCAGACTAGTTAGCCTTCCCAACGCACTCCCCTTGCTGTTCCAAACACAGTCACACACACTCACAAAAACACACACACACACACACACACACACACTCCCTCTGAAAGACTCTCCTGCAGACTAGTTAGCCTTTCTAACGCACTCCCCTTGCTGTCCCACGCACACACACACACGCACACACACACACACACACACACACACACACACACACACTCCGTTCGTGTCCTAGCTGGCACCGTGGCCAAGTGTGGTACTGCTCACGGTGAAAGTGGGAAAACTTTACTCGGTGTCAAAAAGTGCTAGGAGTACACACACACACACACACACTCACAGAGCGGCCATACTGTAAAGTGCCTCCTTCTGTTTGCCATCGTGGCTGGAGGACTGCTAGTCTGACGCTAAGTGCTCTCACAACAAGGCCTGAGCTGCCAAATAACACACACACACACACACACACACAAGGCCTGAGCAGCAACATCTGGCTCCTGTGCTGTTGTCATTATGTCTCAGCGGATAGCCCCCCCCCCCCCCCCCCCCACCCACCCCCGCAATTTTCACCCTGCCACCTTCTCCCTCTCCCTCTCTCTTTTTCTCTCCGTCTCTCTCTCTGTCTCTCTCTGTCTGTCTCTACCTCTCTCTCTCTTTTACCCTCTATCTCTCTCTCTCTCTTTTTCTCTCAGTCTCTCTCTCTGTCTCTCTCTGTCTGTCTCTACCTCTCTCTCTCTCTTTTACTCTCTCTATCTCTCTGTCTCTCTCTGTCTGTTTCTACCTCTCCCTCTCTCTTTTTCTCTCCGTCTCTCTCTCTGTCTCTCTCTGTCTGTCTCTCCCTCTCCCTCTCTTTTTTTCTCTCCGTCTCTCTCTCTGTCTCTCTCCGTCTGTCTCTACCTCTCTCTCTCTCTTTTACTCTCTCTATCTCTCTGTCTCTCTCTGTCTGTTTCTACCTCTCCCTCTCTCTTTTTCTCTCCGTCTCTCTCTCTGTCTCTCTCTGTCTGTCTCTCCCTCTCCCTCTCTCTTTTTCTCTCCGTCTCTCTCTCTGTCTCTCTCTGTCTGTTTCTACCTCTCCCTCTCTCTTTTTCTCTCCGTCTCTCTCTCTGTCTCTCTCTGCCTGTCTCTCCCTCTCCCCCTCTCTTTTTCTCTCCGTCTCTCTCTCTGTCTCTCTCTGTCTGTCTCTCCCTCTCCCTCTCTCTTTTTCTCTCCGTCTCTCTCTCTGTCTCTCTCTGTCTGTCTCTCCCTCTCCCTCTCTCTTTTTCTCTCCGTCTCTCTCTCTGTCTCTCTCTGTCTCTCTCTCTACCTCTCTCTCATTTACTCTCTCTCTCTCTCTCTCTCCCTCACTTTCTCTCTCTCCTCTTCTCCCCCCTCTCCTCCCTCCCCTTTTCTCTGGATCCTTTTCTCTTCCCCTTCCCTCTTTCCCTCTACCTCTATCTCACACACACTCTCACACGCACACACAACACAGAAAACACACACACACGCATACAGGCACACACACACACACTCACACACGCACACACAACACAGAAAACACACACACACGCATACAGGCACACACACACACACTCACACACGCACACACAACACAGAAAACACACACACACGCATACAGGCACACACATACACACACACACACACACACACACTCACACACGCACACACAACACAGACACACACGCATACACACACACAAATTATGGTAAAGGTGCTGGACTTAAACACTTAATCACATACACACACACACACACACACACACACACCATCATGCTAGGCTTTGTGTAAGAGAGGGCTGATTACTCCGGGCTGAGACCTGGGAGGAATGCGTAACGCAGCATTTGGAAGATAGACACACACACATACACACCCCATTTCAAAGATACACAAACACACACACACCATTTGGAAGCTGTTTAAGCCGCTACCGGTGCCAAGAATCTGCTCTGCTCTCAGGCCGTAACTTAGGTGACACACGGGCTAAGAGGGTGCTGAAATGTGGTGAATCGCAGAAATAACACACACACGCAAGCACAC
>CM050200.1:4435709-4440709 GCA_027475355.1 Coilia nasus
CCTGAATTCAGAAAACTATGGATGATTGAGTTGTGCTAGAATCAGCTGGCTGGTTGATAGAAATAAGTGGTGGAGGTGAACAATCTTCTGTAGTCACCTTCACACACACTGCACTTGAGCAAACTACTACAAAACCAGTCATTCTGTGGGTGAATTGTAAATTGCGACCCAGATCCAGCACCAATAGGACAAATAAGCTTACTGACAAATAAGACAAATAAGCTTACTGATCAATTAATTCAACATGCTATACGTGCAACATGAATTACGAGTTACTGCTGAGTGGCAGGGTGCTCCCTGCTGCCATCTGAACTCTCCCGTTTCCATAAAGACAGCGTACATAATGATGCACTTTGAGAAGAATTTTTGTCATCTACTTTATTGCTTTCCTTTTCCTTAGACATTCTTGCAAGTATCAACTGCATTTACTGTCCTCTTGGAAGCTTTAAATCGTCACGTTGTTGTAGCCATCTCTATAGTGAAGTGATCTGCGGAAAGCTAACTAGGAAGCGCATGAGTATACCACGTGATTCATTTGAACGAATCGTCTTGTCGGAAATCGAGTCCAGCCAATCAGACTTCATTTGTATGTTTAAACTTCCCTGTAAACATTCACGATTGGTGTTTTACACAGCGGAACTGTCCATATTTGGATTAGACGGCGTTATGCAGCAGACCTAGAGCTTTACAACGATACCATGGATGGCATATGAGAGAGACCGGTTGCTAAATCACTTCGTGTGCAAGAAAGCTAACTTTTGGTGAATATTCGGTAAAAATCACAGGCGCGACTCGACAAAGTGTAATAAAATAAGCTCCTAAAAGTGTAATTTGGACATTTTCTTTATAGCAGTTTGAAAGATTATATATTAAGGATGCAAACTAGCTCAAAATCTCAAATTTGACCAGGACATGAAAAATCGATGTTTTCACCTGCCGTGTCTCGCCTTAACTTCTTTGCTTTTGTATACATGCATAGATCAACCTATGCCTACATGCATAGGCAACTACCCTACAGGCCTGGATATACTCGCCGCGCGCAGCGGTGCGCGCGCAAAAGTGACGTCAAAATGATGTCAGTGCACATCTGGCACGGCGTTCTCAAGCGCAGGTTTGCCGTGCGTGCACCTCCGATTTTTTGTAACTTGCGCACGGCAGCCCCATTGGAAACAATAGCCAATGGCTAGTCTGGTTTCAGCTAAGTTTAGCCTAGTAACTACCAGCCTAAACATGTATTTCCATTGCTACAAATCAGCTAATATTACTGGAAACTCATAAGAAATACAAACACTGACTAAAAACCTTTAGGATTTTGTTCAGTTTTATCCACAAACCAACTTAGGTGCAAACCTGCAGTTCGTTTATTAAGCTAACTTTTTGCCTTATCCTATCATCTTTCATAAGGTCTTATAACGCTGAAAACACTGTAAATATACACACTGACTCAAACCTTTTCGGATTTATCCAGTTTAATTCCCAAATCATGATGTAAACCTGCAATTCAGTCATGTTTCACTCCTCTGACACGCAACGCTCCCGAACTACTGAGGCATTTGACACCTCTGACGAGGAGAAGATTGCCGTGTGTCGAATGAAGTATATATGGGCGTGCGGCGCTTTGACGTCACGTTTGCGCGCGCACTTCTGCATGCGGCGAGTATACACCTAGCTTACTTCTGACTTGCAACTGTTTGTATACATCCACAAATCAGCCTAATATATAATCTCATATATATATATATATATATATATATATATATATATATATATATATATATATATACAGTAATTATATATATATATATATGTATATATATATATATATATATATATATATATATATATATATATATATATATATATATATATATATATATATTGTACTGTACACTACTGAACTAACTACTAGGAATACTACTCAACTAGGAATGCCTTCAGAAATGGAAATGTTAATCATTTATGTTCATCAATTAACAAAATGCAGTGACTGAACAAAAGAGAAACCTAAATCAAATCAATATTTGGTGTGACCACCCTTTGCCTTTAAAAGAGCATCTATTCTTCTAGGTCTATTGCATAGAGTTTTTGAAGGAACTTGGCTGGTAGCTTGTGCCAAACATCTTGAAGAACTACCACAGATCTTCTGTGGATGTATGCTTCCTGCCATATACAACCAATTTGGTGTAATTGGTTGATCATACACTTGACTATAATCCTGCAAAATCCCTGACATTGTGTGTACCCCTGTGTGTGTACACTTTGTGCGCACCTGCCTAACACTTGTCAAAAAACAACTTATGCCCATCTTATGCCTTAAGTCCTTTCAGCCCTATGGGTGTTTTAATAATAAACATGTGGATGGCTAAAAAGATACAGTACTGTCCAAAGATTCAGAGTCAGGTGACATCAGAGGCAAGTGTCCAGCCAATCGGAGTCAGGTGACGTGAGAGGCAAGTGTCCAGGCAATTAGAGTCAGGTGACGTCAGAGGCAAGTGTCCAGCCAATCACAGTGAGGTGATGTCAGAGGCAAGTGTCCAGCCAATCACAGTGAGGTGATGTCAGAGGAAGATTGGGGATTTTGGAGCTCAGCTGCGCAAGCCTCACCTTGCAAAGCCTCACGGGCAGGGCCGCTGTGAAAACAAAGCGGCACCTTTTGTGGGTGGCTGTTTCGGCACCTGTATGATGTGTGGCCAGGTCATCAGTCCAGCTCAGCTGTGAGCCCTGCTCTGTGCCCTGCTGTAGCTCAGGGATGATGTGGGCTAGCAGTTAAGCAGCTGGAACTGCAGCCGAAGGGTCATGTGTTCAATTCCCCATGCTTACAGCTGGACTAAGGGAGGGAATGGCCAGCACTTTACTCCATCCTCCCCTGTGACTGAAGTCCAATCCCCCACCCCTCTCCTCCATCCTCCCCTGTGACTGAGGTCCAATCCCCCACCCCTCTCCTCCATCCTCCCCTGTGACTGAGGTCCAATCCCCCACCCCTCTCCTCCATCCTCCCCGGTGACTGAGGTCCAATCCCCCACCCCTCTCCTCCATCCTCCCCTGTGACTGAGGTCCAATCCCCCACCCATCTCCTCCATCCTCCCCTGTGACTGAGGTCCAATCCCCCACCCTCTCCTCCATCCTCCCCTGTGACTGAGATGTCCTGAGCATGGCACCATGCCCACACACTGCTCTCCAGGCGCCATTGCCATGTCCTGCTCACACAGTGGGTTAAATGAATGTTGTGTGTGTGTGTGAGAGTGTGTGCGTCAGGGATTAAAATTAACTTTTTTCACCACCGTCCCGGAAGTTTCCCGAAAATCATTTTGAACCGTCCCGAATCGTCCCGATTTTTTTTTTTTTTTTACATTTTAAGTTGTTACCTACTGATAATATAATAAAAAACACAATACACATTACATTATGTTGATAGCAATAAATACATTTATTCAAAACTAGATTTGTTTAGGTACAAAAATCAACACCCTCAGTCACAGAACTGTGGCCTACATGACCTTCTGCCACAACTCCACCATATATTCTAATATTTAATTGTCACACTTTACTGGAAGTACATGCACTAATAGAATATCTGTATTTTCATAACAATAAATGTAAATACAGGAGCCAGTAGTCTATAGCCATGACAATAATAACATATTGAATACCATTGAATAATAATGTGTAGTCATTGACTATCTTGTTAAAGTGTCTCTGATATTGTCAAAAGTGACCCTTTGAAAAAGGTTGGCGACTCCTGCACAAAACCAGGGCAGAAACAATGGTCTTAATTAGGGGTGTACCGAATTATTTTCCACTCTGTCTCTCAAACCCTTTCCAAAGTGGAACCATTTTTCCTCCGGTTACATACAAGCTTCTTGGCGCCGCATTTGTTCCCTGTTTTCCGCGGTGTTGGGGATTTTAAAAAGTGAGGTGAGTGGAAAGGGTGGTGCCGGCGCAATGTATGTGTGTGTGCGCGAGAGGGAGAGAGAGCCGGAGAGCGGCTGAAGGACATGAGCGGAGTTACGGTGCCTGTCCACTATCGCGGCGCGTCAAGCCGCGCTGCACGCATTCAATTCATTTCCAATGGAGTCCGTCAAGTCAGTATGGCCGTCCTCGCAAAGCCTATCGGGATTCCGGCGCGGCGGCTTGGACAGCTGCGGCGCGTCAAGAAGTTGGGCTCTGCTCAACTTTATGCAAATTAATCCGGCGGACGCGCCCGCATTATCCAATGACAGTAGATCACAAGCGAGGTATTGTCATGACGAAATCAGTTCTCGTGAATATGCACCTTTCTCGAGAAAAGAAAACTGTTGTTTTATTATTATTACAGTTTCTATTGGTGACTATGAGTGAAATTGTATGCTGTAGAAAATCTAAGTACACCCACAATGGTGTTTCTCTGGAGGTAAAGAAGTCGACCAGCAAATAGACGGATACTGGTTTGATTCCAGCAGATTTGGGGGCGATGTTAACTGCAAGAACGTGCTATGTAGACACAGCCCATTTTTACATTACATTACATTAGACTTTTTACATGTTTTTAATCAACGCGACTTACAATAGAGGACACAAGCCACACACAGACATGCTAATGTTGAGCTGTGGTCTTTCAACGGCACTTTTTGTACACGCCTACCTGTAGTAGCGATCCGGCAACACAAGGGGAGGCGGTGCGGCAAGCTATCTCAACGCGCCGCGATAGTGGACAGGCACCGTTAGGAAATTGCTGGCGGTGCTGGTGTTTACATTATCTACTGTGGCTAAGTACTTGTTCCAAAAGGACAGTAATTCATTTGTTGTGGGTTTATCCACTATTCGGTTTTGGCATTCGGCCAAGCGTTTAATTTTTATTTAGCTTTGGCCACAAAGTTTCATTTCGACGCATCTCTAGTCAATGCATTACCGTGCTGAGCGAGTAGAGTCATTGGTAGTCATTGGTTTGACAGTCTACCTGTTTTGTTGATGGTGGATAACTTGTGGGTAATTACTTTCGCCACCACAACCAGAAACGTTGA
>CM050200.1:4478209-4483209 GCA_027475355.1 Coilia nasus
CATGCTAAAACGCTAACCCAGATAAAGAGACACACAACACACAAACACACACACGGACTCACATGCTCTCACACACACACACACACAGACCTACGCAGTTTCTCTGTGAATGCTGAAATGCTAACACGGACTTATCGTCTGTGGCAAAGCCATGGAGATTGGTCCTGTCAGCACGTATGTCTGATGGCAGTTTGTCCTCTGTGTCCACACACACACTTAGGCATATACATTACACACACAGAATAACACACACTCATACACAGTGATTTGTCTGATATCATTTTTTCCTCTATGCCTTGCCTGCACATATGTGTATGTGTGTGTGTGTGGGCGTGCGTGTGTTTGTGTTCACGTGTGTGTGTGTGTGTGTGTGTGTGTGTGTGTGTGTGTGTGTGTGCATGTATGTGTGTGTAAGCGTGTGATTACAGAAGCATATGGTGTGGAGGCTTGTCGTCCAGAGGGCTGCTGTGCTGTCATGGCGTTGCTAAATAGGCTATCCATCATACGCCGCTGTCACACACACACACACACACACACCACACACCACAGACACACACACACACCACACACACACACACACCACAGACACACACACACACACACCACACACACACACACCACACACCACAGACACACACACACACCACACACACACACACCACACACACCACACACACACACACACGTGGGGTGAAGGGTCAAGCGCGGTAATACAGCGTGGAATATTGAGACAAGGAGGAGTGTGTATTGACTTACTGGCTCCCTAGCTCTCTCGCTCCCTCACGCACTGCACTGCACTGCACTTCCCTTCTGCGTGAGGAATCTGCCATGAAATTGGAAATAAGAGGGCTGGCTGTCCTGAACTACGGCATGAGGGGCTGAGGGCTGAGGGCTGGCTGTCCTGAACTACGGCATGAGGGGCTGAGGGCTGGCTGTCCTGAACTAGGGCATGAGGGGCTGAGGGCTGGCTGTCCTGAACTACAGCATGAGGGGCTGAGGGCTGAGGGCTGGCTGTCCTGAACTACAGCATGAGGGGCTGAAGGCTGGCTGTCCTGAACTAGGGCATGAGGGGCTGAGGGACTGAGGGCTGGCTGTCCTAAACTACGGCATGAGGGGCTGAGGGGCTGAGGACTACGGCATGAGGGGCTGAGGGCTGGCTGTCCTGAACTACGGCATGAGGGGCTGAGGGACTGAGGGGCTGAGGGCTGGCCGTCCGGAACCTCAGCATGAGGGGCTGACGCCCGGTGTCCACTAGCAAGCGAAGCGAACTCCGCACCGCAGAACCCCTATTCATTTCTATGGGACGTGACCGACAGTTAATTCCGCTTCTGCAAAGATCTGTGGGTAGGCGGTGCGGCCAACTCGAAGGGTCCGGCGCGACCAAAAGTTCAGCCATGCCGAACTTTATGCAAATGAACGCGTCCAACACGCGGCGGCTAGCCAATAGCAGATCAACAGTGTATAAACCAGGCATGACGTAGGACAATTATTGCAGTACTTTTCACGGTCAACTCACTGTCAAAATGAATGACGAGAGGTTGATTATTGTTGTTTTTCTCACCCCTGCTTGTATGACCACACCCTTACATTAGATTCATATTTCTGGTCTTTGCACATGTGTAAATAACATAACTGAGCTGCTGGAGCTGGGCTAAACTACAGCATGAGGCCCTGAGCTGGAGCTGGGCTAAACTACAGCATGAGGCCCTGAGCTGTTGGAGCTGGGCTAAACTACAGCATGAGGCCCTGAGCTGGAGCTGGGCTAAACTACAGCATGAGGCCCTGAGCTGGAGCTGGGCTAAACTACAGCATGAGGCCCTGAGCTGTTGGAGCTGGGCTAAACTACAGCATGAGGCCCTGAGCTGGAGCTGGGCTAAACTACAGCATGAGGCCCTGAGCTGTTGGAGCTGGGCTAAACTACAGCATGAGGGGCTGAGACCCTGAGCTGGAGCTGGGCTAAACTACAGCATGAGGCCCTGAGCTGTTGGAGCTGGGCTAAACTACAGCATGAGGCCCTGAGCTGGAGCTGGGCTAAACTACAGCATGGGGCCCTGAGCTGGAGCTGGGCTAAACTATGGCATGAGGGGCTGAGACCCTGAGCTGTTGGAGCTGGGCTAAACTATGGCATGAGGGGCTGAGACCCTGAGCTGTTGGAGCTGGGCTAAACTATGGCATGAGGCCCTGAGCTGTTGGAGCTGGGCTAAACTATGGCATGAGGGGCTGAGACCCTGAGCTGTTGGAGCTGGGCTAAACTATGGCATGAGGCCCTGAGCTGTTGGAGCTGGGCTAAACTATGGCATGAGGGGCTGAGACCCTGAGCTGTTGGAGCTGGGCTAAACTACGGCATGAGGCCCTGAGCTGGAGCTGGGCTAAATTACAGCATGAGGGGCTGAGACCCTGAGCTGTTGGAGCTGGGCTAAATTACAGCATGAGGGGCTGAGACCCTGAGCTGTTGGAGCTGGGCTAAGGCTCCACTTGGAAAAGTGTTTTTGCTCCCTTTTCTCTCTGCTTGCAGCTAATGCTGCGTAAGCAAGGAGCTTTTACATTACATTACACTTTTAGCACAGGCGTTTTATCCAAATCAACTTACGATAGAGCACACAAATGAAGCTTCAGATATGTACACTAGAGGAGAACACACACACACACACACACACAGCACTGAAACATGTACACACACAGCACTGAAATATGCACACACACACACACACGCACACACACACAGGTCCCAGGTAGGATCTGTGGCGATGACTGAAGCCAGGTAGGATCTGTGGCGTTGACTAAAGCCAGGTAGGATCTGTGGCGATGACTGAAGCCAGGTAGGATCTGTGGCGATGACTGAAGCCAGGTAGGATCTGTGGCGATGACGGATGCGGGAATGTCTCTTTGTTTCCTGGAAAGTCGTGGATGTAGTCTGAGGTGCGTGTTAAATGAATATTGGCTGACCTGTTGTACCTGCTGTCCTTGGTGGAGGATTCAGTTGAGATTTGAGCTTGGCCTCTTTCATCAATGTCCCTGTCTTCCCCTGTGGTGTGTGTGTGTGTGTGTGTGTGTGTGTGTGTCTGTGTGTGTCTGTGTGTGTGTAGGGGTGGTGGTTGAAGGATGGCAGAATAATTAAAGGGAAAGGAGGATTTAGGGGTGTGTGTGTGTGTGTGGTGGGGGGCAGGGGGGTGGTGTTTGTGGGTGTGTATAGAATAATTAGAGGAAGAGGTGTGTGTGTGTGTTTGGGGCGTTTAAGGAGGGTTTAGGTGTGTGTGTGTGTGTGTGTGTGTGTGTGTGTGTGTGTGTTTGGGTGGGAGAGGAGTTTTTAGGAAGGGTTTCTGGTTGACTGAGCGTCCAGCCCCTTCGTCCCCAAAGCACACACACACGCACACACACACACACACACACACACACACACACACACACACACACACACACACACACACACACACCTAACCCCTACCCCACAAAGCATTCTCCTGTCATGGTTCTCAGACCGATGTCAGAGGAAATGATGTCGTCATCAGTCTTTCTCCATCCCCAAACACACATTCTCCTGTCACGCTCCTCAGGATGAGGCCACAGGAAGTGATGTCATTGCTCTTTCTCCATCCCCGAGCTCACATTGGCTTGTCACACTCCTTAGATCGATGTCGCTTGAAGTGATGTCGTCATCCGTCATCCGTCCCCAAACACACAGTCCTGTCACGCTCGTCGGACAGATGTGACAGGATGTGATGTCGTTGCGTTTTCTTCCTGACCGCAGTCACATTCTCCCATTCTCCTGTCACACACTGTTAATGGATGTCACCGGGTGTGATGTCACAGTGTGTGATTTCACGACACAGCTGGGTGCTGGAGCAGTCTCTTCATGTAGGAAAGCTTACACAGTGGTGTATTGTGCTCTGCTTTCTGTTGGACTGTGTTCTGGGCTCTGTTGTATTCTGTTGCAAGCGTGTTGTATTGTGTTGTATGCGTGTTGTATTGCTCTGTGTTGTATTGTATTGTATGCATGTTGCATTGGGCTGTGTTGTGTTGTGTGTGTGTGTGTTGCATTGGGCTGTGTTGTGTTGTGTGTGTGTATGTTGTATTGGGCTGTGTTGTGTTGTGTGTGTGTGTGTTGTATTGGGCTTTGTTGTGTTGTGTTCTGCTCTGTGTTGTATGGTATTGTATGGATTATGTGTGTCTCTCTGTTGTATTGTGTTGTATGTGTGTTGTATCGGGCTGTGTTGTATTGTGTTGTATGGGGCTGTGTTGTATTGTGTTGTATGTGTGTTGTATTGGTCTGTGTTGTATTGTGTTGTATGGGGCTGTGTTGTATTGTGTTGTATGTGTGTTGTATTGGTCTGTGTTGTATTGTGTTGTATGTGTGTTGTATTGGTCTGTGTTGTGTTTTAGCGTGCTGTACGGGTGTTGTATTGCCCTGTCTTGTATGGGTGTTGTATTGGGCTGTGTTGTATTGCATTGTATGTGTGTTGCATTGGGCTGTGTTGTACTGTGATGTTTTTTATTGTGTTCTGCTCTGTATTGTATTGTGTTGTATGTGTGTTGTATGGGTGTTGTATGGGTGTTGCATTGGTCTGTGTTGTGTTGTATGGGTGTTGTATGGGTGTTGCATTGGTCTGTGTTGTGTTGTATTGTGTTGTATGGGTGTTGTATTGCTCTGTATTGTATTGACCTTATTCTGGAACCGACCATGGGCGGCGCGACGCGCTTCCGTATTGTAACGCTATTTCCGGGTACTATGCGCCCTAATGCAACCTTCTACTGTCTATGGACGCAACTCAGCTGATGTTACTTGAAATCTAACGATCTAAAATACCGGTCCATACATCTAGTATCGGAGTAAGCTATGCAATTAGACTACTGCTCCATGCTTCTAAATGTAATATTTCTGAACGTCACCAAACACGATATAAAACATTGTAACATTTTAGTGTGGGCACTTGGCTCAGACAGAGGACAGGCAAACCGGGACCGAACTAAATAGAGCAAAAGCCTTAGAGCAAAGCCTTAGA
>CM050200.1:4490709-4495709 GCA_027475355.1 Coilia nasus
CACACTCACACACGTACAGTATGCACACACACACACACACGTACAGTATGAACACACTCACATACATACAGTATGCACACACACACTCACACACATATAGTATGGACACACACGCTCACACACATACAGTATGCACACACACACACACTCACACACGTACAGTATGCACACACACACACACACACACACACACACACACACAAACAGTATGCACACACACACTGTTGGTGGGAGACTGAATAAGCAGTGGTCTCCTGCATCCTCATCCATGGCAGAAGTGCCCTTGATAAAGACATCTAACCCTCACTGTATGTTGCTCCAGGGGGACTGTCCCTGTTTTAAATTCACTGTAAGGCATCTAACCCCACACTGCTCCAGGGGGACTGTCCCTGTTTTTAATTCACTGTAAGGCATCTAACCCCACATTGCTCCAGGGGGACTGTCCCTGTTTTAAATTCACTGTAAGGCATCTAACCCCACATTGCTCCAGGGGGACTGTCCCTGTTTTAAATTCACTGTAAGGCCTCTAACCCCACATTGCTCCAGGGGGACTGTCTGTCCCTGTACCGCATTCACTGTAAGGCATCTAACCCCACATTGCTCCAGGGGGACTGTCCCTCTACCGCATTCACTGTAAGGCATCTAACCCCACATTTCTCCAGGGGGACTGTCCCTGTACCTCATTCACTGTAAGGCATCTAACCCCACATTGCTCCAGGGGGACTGTCCCTGTACCTCATTCACTGTAAGGCATCTAACCCCACACTGCTCCAGGGGGACTGTCCCTGTACCTCATTCACTGTAAGGCATCTAACCCCACATTGCTCCAGGGGGAGGCAATGGTGTACGTACAAAAAGAAAACGTCCGCTCGAGCAGGTTTTTGCTCCCAATATTTTTTATTTTTGACTGTTTTCTCACTAGGAAAAGCAAGCGTGGAAGCCAAATGGGCGTTAACTAAACCTGGCTTCCCTTGGCGACGTTATAACAGTAGCACACGTTCCCTATTCTGTACTATTCTATACTATTTCCCAAGCGCAAGCGAGACACGAGCCATGACCATGCTGAAACTGTGATTTTAATCAGTCCCTCTTTAAAACACAATGTACATGATACACATATCTATATAGATCATAGAACGTGTAGCTGCGGTATTTTATCAGTGAATATTGATTTGTTTATTATTGTCACTATTTTTTTCCGAGGAAACCGGGATTCCCTTGGCTTCCATTCCGAGTCACCCCGTCCTCAGACGTGTGTGTTTGTGTGTGTCTGTGTTTGTGTCTCCCCATCGGGAAGATATCGATGGTTCCTAAGATTCTGGAGGGAAAAATCAGAGGGGTGGCATGCACGCGCACACACACACACACACACACACACACAGGAGGGAAAGATCAGAGGAGTGGAAAGCAGAGGGGAGGAGGGGAAAATGATCTTGGTGAAATTACACATCAAATCCCAGTCAGGGAAGCCACAGCTATTTGGCGCCATGAAAGCTCTTTATCATCCATAAAGCTTATTTATAGGGAGAAATATGTGCTGCCTCCTTCAAAATCACAATTAGGGCAGAGAGAGAGAGAGAGAGAGAGAGAGAGAGAGAGAGAGAGAGAGTGTGTGTGTGTGTGTGTGTGTGTGTGTGCGTGTGCGCACGTGTGTGCTTATGCTTGTGTGTGTGTGTTTTTGCATCCGTGTGTATGCATGTGTGTGTGTTCAACTGAGTGCGAGTACATGACTACATGACTCAGTGCGTGTGTGTGTGTGTGTGTGTGTGTGTGTGTGTGTGTGTTTATGTGATGTCATGTTCTGGTCATTGATATTCATCCGTCTTCTTCCAGCTTCTGTAATGAACAGGAACTGGGGATAGAGAGAGAGAGAGTGTGTGTGTGCTGTGTGATGCACAGTAACTGTGGATAGAGTGTGTGTGTGTGTGTGTGTGTGTGTGTGTGTGTGTGTGTGTGTGTGTGTGTGTGTGTGTGTGTGTGTGTGTGTGTGTGTGTGTGTGTGTGCTCTGTGATGAACAGGAACTGTGGATAGAGTGTTGTGTGTGATGTTTGTGTGTGTGTGTGTGCTCTTCGATGAACAGAAACTGGGGATAATGTGTGTGTTTGTGTGTGTGTGTGTGCATGTGTGTGTTTGTGTGTGTGTGTGCGCGCACGCTCTCTGTGTGATGACTTTCCCTCGGCTTCGGGTTTGCGGTTGATTTTCAACTGTGGGCTGTAAAGTTTCCTTCCTGGTAAAAGCTCTTATAGGCAGTGGAAGTGTGTGTGTTCGCAGCGCGCGCGCAGCGCGCGCGCGCGTGTGTGTGTGTGTGTGTGTGTGTGTGTGTGTGTGTGTGTGTGTGTGTGTGTGTGTGTGTGTGTGTGTGTGTGAGGGGGTGTCATTTGGGGGTTCAGGAAAAGCCCCTAAATTATGACATGCAGTCTAAATCACGCAGTGAGCGCATTGCAGTGTTTCACGGCCAACCGGGGGTCAACCCCAACTTTATCCCCGAAGAACCTCACCACTTAAGCCTGCCCATGGGGGAAGTGTGTGTGTGTGTGCGCGTGCATGCGTGTGTTTGTGTGTGGTTTCGTGTGTGTGTGTAGCATAGGTCTGGCAGAGGAGTGTGTGTGTGATGTCTGTGAGTGATAAGTGTTAAATGTGTGTGTGCATGTGTGAGCTATGTGTGTGTGATTTGTCTTTGTAAGAACCTTGTAAGAAGGGAGAAGTGTGTGTGTGTGTGTGTGCGCGCGTGCATGCATGTGTTTGTGTGTGTGTGTGTAGCATAGGTCTGACAGAGCTGTGTGTGTGTGATTTGTCTTTGTAAGAACCCCACCACTTAAGCTTGCCTGTGGGAGAAGTGTGTGTGTGTGTGTGTGTGTGTGTGTGTGTGTGTGTGTGTGTGTGTGTGTGTGTGTGTGTGTGTGTGTAGCATAGGTCTGACAGAGGAGCAGGACTGTCAGCTCAGGTCAGCGAGGACAGGAGGGGTGTGTGTGTGTGTGTGTGGCAGGTCTGATAGATGAGCAGGAATGAGGAAAGGAGCTGTGTGTGTGTGTGTGTGTGTGTGTGTGTGTGTGTGTGTGTGTGTGAGCTCAGGGCAGTGAGGAGAGGAGCTGAAGTAAGCAGCTCTTCTTGGTCTTACTAAGTGTCCTGTAAGCTTAGAAAGCGTAGCGGCCATTATTACACTGCAAACGCGCTGTGCATTTAGGATACAGATGCCGGAACCGGACACTGAGAGCATGTCAGAATGTGTGTGTGTGTGTGTGTGTGTGTGTGTGTGTGTGTGTGTGTGTGTGTGTGTGTGTGTATCCTGTCAGCCACTGAGAGAAATGGAAAACCCTGTGATCGGTTGCCATCCTTGCCTTGCCATCATGTGTGTGCATGTGTGTGTGTATTGTGTGTTTGTGTGTGTGTGTGTGCAATATGCGATCGGTTGCCATACTCAGTGTGTGTGTGTGTGTGTGTGTGTGTGTGTGTGTGTGTGTGCGATATGTGATCGGTTGGTGCTCAGCAGAGAGGCCATTTCCTAAACATGCTTTACACAGGGTGTCTCTGCTTGATTTACACACACACTCACACACACACACACACACACACACACACACACACACACACACACACACTGAAACCTTTATTAGTTTTATTGGGGACTCTGTCAGGACACTGAAATGTTGGAAGTACTCTCCTGAGAGAGAGAAAGAGAGAGAGAGTAAAAAAGAGAGAGAGAAATAAAGAGAGAGAGAGGAAGAGAGAGAGAAAGAGAGAGGAAGAGAGAGAGAGAGAGAAATAAAGAGAGAGAGAGGGAAGAGAGAGAGAGAGAGAAATAAAGAGAGACAGAGAGAGGAAGAGAGAGAGATAGAGGAAGAAAGAGAGAGAGACAGAGGAAGAGAGAGAGAGAGAGAAAGAGAGGAAGAGAGAGAGAGTGTGTACAAAATTGCATAAATGTCTGCAGCTTTGTCAGTTATGCTGCAAGAGTCCTATTCCACGTTCTGGTCTACATCCCCAAGGGGTTCTGCCTGTGTGTGTGTGGCTGTGTGTGTGTGTTTGTACGTGCGTGCGTGTGTGTGTGTGTGTTTTGCTAGGGTCAGGTCCGATGTCTGGGCAGTTCGCTGAAGAACACTCAACACACTCTCATGTTCAGGAAACCATTTTGAGACTGCCCCAACACCCACACACACACACACACACACACACACACACACACTGAGCTCAGTGTCCTTTGTTCAGTCACAGAAAAAAAGAAGAAAGGTCCAGAGTTTGTGGGAGAAAAAAAAATACAATTGCACAACCTTGCGTTTGTTTTGTTTTTGCTTTTCTATTGTTGTTGTCTTTTATTTAAGATGAACACACTGCCTATTTAAGGTGTTCTGCCTGTGTGTGTGTGTGTGTGTGTGTGTGTGTGTGTGTGTGTGTGTGTGTGTGTGTGTGTGTGTGTGTGTGTGTGTGTGTGTGTGTGTGTGTGTGTGTGTGTGTGTGTGTGTGTGTGTTTTGCTAGGGTCAGGTCCGATGTCTTGTCTTTTATTTAAGATGAACACACTGCCTATTTAATAGACAGAGCACATTTTAGTCATGCATAGTACAGTGGCCCCTCGTTATTCGCGGGAGTAACGTTCTAAAAATAACCCGCGATAGGCGAAATCCGCAAAGTATTTTTTACAATTATTATAGATGTTTTAAGGCTGTAAAACCCCTCACTGCACACTTTATACACTTTTCTCAGACAGGCATTGACATTTCTCACATTTCTCTCTTCTACTGTCAAAGTTCAAACTTGCAAACATACAGCACTTCAGAGTCAAACGGCTAGCGATGGAAGATTTATGTAAATTTTACAAGCTGAGCGCATTCTGTGCTGTACAGGAAATTGATTGACAGTGTTCTACAGTCCCTTAGCCAATCAGGGCGCAGAACACAATGCGCTGTAAAAAAAAAAAGCATGCACTAAAAAATATCGGCGAAATGGCGAGGCCACGAAAGGTGAAGCGCATTCTAGCGAGGGACCACTGTACGAGAAGAGAGGAAT
>CM050200.1:4498209-4500709 GCA_027475355.1 Coilia nasus
TGGTAAACCACCCTCTCGTACTTCATTTCATTCTGTGCAGAGGGTCTGCACGTATGCAATTAGCCTAACAGATGCACTACAGTTCAAATGTAGCACACAAGGTCAACGTCACTGCTAACGAGCATAACCTCTGTTCGCTGATTGGATCGGTCTTGCTGGGGCCGACTAGAGATTCCGGTCCAGACCGTCTGTACAAAATGAAATGAAGTAAGAGGGGCGGGTTTACCAGGCTAGTGAAAGGCTACATTTTAAGGCAAAATCCTGCCTGACTTCAACTCCACCTCACACACACACACAACCCCCTCTCACACACGCAAATACACAACCCACCCTCACACACACACACACACACACATCCATACAGAATGCTCACACAGCTCAAGTTAACAGTAAAGAAATAAAGAGATATGTACATAAATCAATAAGTAAATACATAGATAAGAGTGTGCTTGGTTGTGAAGTGTGTTTGGTGTAGTGGAGGATCTCACACATCCAAAAGCCCTCAACGCCCCGACAGAGACATAGAGCACAGCAGCAGGCCTGCATTCTGGGTCATCTCTTGGGTAAATAACCTGTCTAGTGTGTGTGTGTGTGTCTGTGTGTGTGTGTGTGTGTGTGTGTGTGTGTAAATAACCTGTCTAGTGTGTGTGTGTCTGTGTGTGTGTGTGTGTGTGTGTGTGTGTGTGTGTGTGTGTAAATAACCTGTCTAGTGTGTGTGTGTGTGTGTGTGTGTGTGTGTGTGTGTGTGTAAATAACCTGTCTAGTGTATGTGTGTGTGTGTGTGTGTGTGGCGTTTAGCGTCTTTCCAGGGCTCGTTTACCTGGAATGGGATGGCTTATCTGCGGAATTTTATCAGCAGTTTTGGGATATGTTTAGTGAGGATTAGTGCGAGACGTTGGAGGAATGCTTCTGAAGGGGTGAATCGCCAATAAGTTGTCAGCATGCTGCATTATCATTGTTGCCCAAAAAAGGAGATTTAGGCCCGCTTAAGAACTGGAGACCTGTGTTGTTGATGTGTATGCACTGCAAAATCTTATCAAAATGTCTAGCCAATAGGCTAAAAGGGATTCCAAACACTACTGTTCAGAAGAAACAGTCCAACTGTGTTCCTGGTCAGACAATCATGTACAGTTTGTTTTTAGTAAGAGATGTAATTGATTTGGGGATTTTATCAATTGACCAGGCGCTGGCACTGATTCCTGTGACTCAGTGAAGGTTTTTAAGGAGATGGTGGCAGCTTGGGTGAAAATTTAATATCCCTTTTATAAGTTAATGGATGGCACTGATTGTTTTATGGCTGTGTGGGGTAGTGTTATGCCATGTCACTGCTAATAATAATAATAATAATAATAATAATAATAATAATAATAATAATAATATTTACTTGTATAGCACAATTCATACATACAAGATGCAGCTCAAAGTGCTTACCAGTTTGGCAAGGTCACCACAAGACGACATTTCTTGCAGTCCAGTGGCGGCGGAGCAGATAGATACAGTAGCAAACTGACTCTTGCGTGAACACGGGTAGGCAGTCCTTGTAGGCCCCGGTCAACAGTCTTTGTAGTCCAGAGGCGCTAGAACTATGCAATGCCCTGTTGATGCGGGCTCTTGCGTGAATAGTTCACAGTGATGTCATGGTCGTTTTAAATGTGTGATGAGGGTGGGGCTACCTGCAAAATCCCAGAAGAATATGTCGTGGATAAAAACAGCTCTATTGACACTAAATAAATTCAGCAAAAGTAGCACTCTGGAACCCCTAACAAAGAGACTAGTTGAGACGAGAAGTTGCAGATAATTGAAGAGCCTTTAACATCACTATGTATAGAAGCCAACAGCTCGCTTGGCCTTTCAAGTCTGCTGCGCTGAAGAGATGGCGAGTGAATCGAAGTCCAACCAGGTGTTCTGCAGAAGACCCAAAATGCTGCCTCTGAGATCCAACAACGATCTGAACTGCGCTTGCTCCGTTATCAATTTTTATACTACTCACAGTGGCCCCCACCTTCCCATGCTCATCACCTCTTTGTCCAGGTGGGTTTTCAGCTTACAATGGTGGAAGGCCTGTGTTACCCTCTTTATTAAACATAGCGCTAACAGTGTTTTGCGGGAGGTGTGTTATCACCACCAGACGGCCTTGTCTTACCTGCCCCCTGGATCTGCCAAGAGGGCTGCCGCCACAAATTTCTGGTCTCTGCATTTCCCTGTGACCTCGATCCACAGCACCCTCTCAACAGTAAGATATTTCCATGTATTCATACACATATTCTTTACAGACATTCAGACATTCAGACTTACAGACAGTTCATTTTCATCTTTTGAGCACTTTTAAATCCAAATATGTTTATCATTTTTGGGTTTCCTCCTGAAAGTCTACTTCTTTGCCAGTTAGCGCTTAGTTTGCAGTTTGCAACAGGTGTTTTATCTGTGTCTGACTGTCCGGTCTTATCATCTCTCGGGTCTGCAAAGAGGTCTTGGCTGCCTGCCATCAATCTCTGAGCTT
>CM050200.1:4513209-4515709 GCA_027475355.1 Coilia nasus
CCTGGACAGCCTCCATGTTATTACATGTACATTGTGTTTCTGTCACAGCGAAACCCTCAGCTTGCAAAGCTGTTTTAGGTTAATATGCAACACCTGTACTGTTTGGACACTGTGTCTACTGTGTCTACTGTGTCTACTGTATCTTTTTCTGTTTAGCTGTCTCTCTTTCTCTCTCTCTTTGTCTCTCTCTCTCTCTTTATTTATGGACCATGTAATGATTCAATAAACAGATTTTGAAATGTCAACGTCTCTTTCCCGTTCTCGCTCTCTCTCTCTCTCTCTCTCTCTCTCTCTCTCTCTCTCTCTTCTCCACCACCACTAGCTATCTATCTTTCTATCTATCTATCTATCTATCTATCTATCTATCTATCTATCTATCTATCTATCTATCTATCTATCTATCTATCTTGATGATTGGTGGTTATGAATGTTGTAAAATGTCAGTTTTCCTGTTTGCCCTAGCTGCTGGTAAAGACAATTTTAAAATAAATGAAAAAAACTCTCTCTCTCTCTCCCCCTCTCTCTCTCCCCCTCTCCCTCCCTCTCTCTCCCCCCCCTCTCTCTATCTCTCCCTCCCTCCCTCTCTATCTCTTCCTCTCTCTCTCTCCCTCCCTCTCTCCCCCCCTCTATCTCTCTCTCCCTCCCTCTCTCTCCCTCCCTCTCTCTGGTGTAGAGTTCTCGTACGGCGCGTTCGGAGGAGGACCGGGACACGCTGTGGGACGCCTGGGGCTCCTGGAGCGAATGCTCGCGCACCTGTGGAGGCGGGGCCTCCTACTCGCTCAGGAGATGCCTCAGCTCCAAGTAATCACACACACACACACACACACACACACACACCTGTGGAGGCGGGGCATCCTACTCGCTACGGCGATGCCTCAGCTCCAAGTAATCACACACACACACACACACACACACACACACACACACACACACACACACACACACACACACACAAATAGAGACAATAAAACTCTGTGCCTTTTATTTGGTAAAGATGTGGGACAATAACTCACCACCAGCGACAGCTAGAGAAAGAAAGAAAGAAAGAAAGAAAGAAAGAAAGAAAGAAAGAAAGAAAGAAAGAAAGATTGACACCAATATGCAGAGATTAAGAGAGGGACAGAAAAAAAAGAGAGAATGAGAAAATGAGAACGCGAGTGAGTGAGAGAGAGAGAGAAAGAGAGATAATGAGAGGGAGAAAGAAGAAAGAAAATGAGAGAGAGAGCGAGTGAGAGAAACACCAGGGATGTACAGATGCTAAATTCTAATTAACTCATTGAGTGCCAGCCATTTTCAAAGTTGGTCACGTCCCAGTGCCAGGATTTTTTGAACATTTCAGTGTTTTTTCAAGACCCACAGAAAATTGAGTTCTATGTCTGTGTCAACAAAAAACATACCAAAAGAAACTCCAGACTTTCCTTTATCATCAGAAAAAAAAATTTGTTTGTACCTCTTTCCATTCCTTAGCAATTGTCTGGAGAACATGGGTGGGTGTACCTAAAAATGCTGATTTCTGACCAAAATACTGAGAAAAATGGCTTTTTGTAACGAGCAACATTTCAAGCAGAAAATGTCTTTGATTACAATTGTTTTTGCTTCAGAGACATCTCAAACATTATGAAAAGTGATCCCATTGTATACTGCACCAAAAATAACGCTGGCAAGACTTTCTAGCAGCTATTTATGTACAGCACACTGTTATAACTGTAGTGCTTCTAGCTCTCCCCCTGTGTGTGCGCGCGTGTGTATGCATGTGTGTGTACAGCAGAGAAGACCTATAAACACGATCTAAAATACCTGTCCATACATCTAGTATCGGAGTAAGCTATGCAATTAGACTACTGCTCCATGCTTGTAAATGTAATATTTCTGAACGTCACCAAACACGATATAAAACATTGTAACATTTTAGTGTGGGAACTTGGCTCAGAGAGGGGATAGGCAAACCGAAACCGAACTAAATATACAACGCCTTCAGAGCAAAATAACATCGTATTCCACAGGATCCGCACACAGAACAACTAGATTAACACATGAGAATGATAGCACAGGAAATTATGATGTTGGGAGAGTGCAGTGAATCCGTGCGCTTTACCAAATGTAGAGAGCTGGGTCGTCAGTGACTTGCTGTCGGCGCAGACGGGTCAGTCAAGTGCAGGTGTAGCTATCTATGAAACAGCGCGACAGGCTGCTCATTATGCATTACCTAAAGTGAAATTAATCTATTGGTGGCTTGCAGAAGCTAAACGTGAGGTGTTGCTAGGAAAACAGTAGCTTCAACATACGTGCTGACAGGATTTATTTTGATCAAGCTAGCAGTGTGCAAAACTGCGAGCAATTGAGCAAGCCAGGTCCAGTGTCTCTTCTTTGAGACAATGTTAGATGATCACATATCCACACTGATACTGGTACTACCCACAGAATGGGTTCCCTTGTGATTACAACTTAGATTTTTTTACACAAGCTAGATCAGATGATTACCCCACCTCCCCTGTAAAAA
>CM050200.1:4533209-4535709 GCA_027475355.1 Coilia nasus
ACGTGTGTGTGAGTGTGTCAGTTGATGTTTCATTATGTTACTGGAAATACTTAATTTAATAATCCTAATCTCAGAGACAGCTGCAGGCTTATCTGACCTCTTAACGTATTCTGAGCACATTAGCGTATTGAGAGCACATTATGTTTGGGGTTACCTGGCCCGTTAGCCTGTTTAGCGCCCGTTAGCGTGTTGACAACATATTGTGTTGTGGCTTAGCTGTCCGGTTTGCCTGTTTAGGTCATGTAAGCCTATTGAGAACACATTGTGCGTGTGCTTAGCTGGCCTGTTAGCCTGTTTAGGGCATGTTAGCGTATTGAGAACACATTGTGGGCTTAGCTGATAGCATCTGGATCAGGCTGCTGCTTAGCTCATAGAATAACTGGCAACGCAGTCAAAACCAACAGAGTGGCAGTTAACACTTGGCGTCTCATCTGTGTGTGTGTGTGTGTGTGTGCGCGTGTGTTTATGAATGCATGTGTGTGTGTGTATTTATGATTGCATTTGTGTGTGTGTGTGTATTTATGCATGCATGTGTGTGTGTGTGTGTGTGTGTGTGTGTGTGTGTGTGTGTGTGTGTGTGTGTGTGTGCATGTATGTTTATGTGTGTGTGCATTTGTGAGTGTAAGCATGCGTGTGTGTGTGTGTGTGTTTGTGTGTGTGTGTGTGTGTGTATTTGTGTGTGTGTGTAACCTCTGGCAGATTGTAGGCTGTGACCATGAGCTTGGCAGCACGGCCAAAGAGGATAACTGTGGCGTCTGTAATGGAGACGGCTCTTCCTGCCGCCTGGTGAGAGGGCACTACAAATCCCAGCATGCATCTGGAAAAAGTGAGTTGCGAGCCAATGGCAAACACTCATTTATTCCCTCACATACACACACACACATACACACACACACACACCACACATATGCACACTCACACACACACCTTTTCGTTGTCTACAAATTCCCTGACAAAGGCATGCTTGTATTGTATTGAAACTGTTTGTTGTTTCAACTACTTTTTCAACTACTGTCTGCACATTTCTGCATGGACAAAATAAAATGACATACATCTCAAAGTCAGCTTTAAACATAAGAGGCTTGTTACCTCAAAAAAAAGACACCAAAAAGTTTCTTGTTATCTACCAATTCAGTAAAATACATTATTGTATTGTAATAAGCGTTGTTTGAACTGCTGTCTGTACTCTGTGGAGTTACACACGTTTTAATGTCAGTGTCAAGCATAAGGAATCTATGGTGCTGCAGCATTTAGAGTCAACATTTTAAACACAGTCAGCCCAGCTTGATCTCCAAACACTGCAAGCTTTTAGATGTTGGCAGCAAAAGGGTTAATCCAGGCATTCCAAACAGTGACAACAGGGAAGACATTAAAAAGCCTTTATTATAAACTACTGGCTACTTAAATTTGAAAAGCCAACATGTTTCAGTGCCACACTAGGGCTGACTCAGACATGTTGACTTGTTCCCTGTATAGTTCATTATGCAGGGAACAAAGCCATAACTCACACCCTGTACAGTGTACTACAGAGTGAACAAGTCAACCTCTGGGATACAGCCTAGGTCTTCATCAGGGCTTTTTATAAGTTGCTTTTTTGAAACCAAGGCGTCTGCAAAATAGGCATAACACACTGAACAGGCGCCTGACAAAAAAAAAAAAAAAGTTTTGAACGTGATAGTGCTGCGGGAGGGTTGCTGACACGCTGAGCCTTAGCAGGGATCCTGCCCCGTCCTTCGGTTCAAGACCGCTTTAATTACGAGTCAGAAAGCGTTACTTTTCACCGCAACACACAACACGGAGTTATCTGGTGAGGGGGAAAGATAATACACTTGTGGGAAGGGAACGCATTAAGGCAACATTTAACATGTTCATTGTGCACACTGAATCACAGTCATCGCAGTGCAAACCGCAATAATTCGTTGTAAAACAATAGCGAAATAACAATCAGGGGGGAAAAAGGCAAAAAAAAAAACGAAGTGCTAAAACAACACAAAAGCGAGCTCTTTGACCTGCTTCATACATACATCACGCTCCAATCCCTCGCTGGCCGGCTCTCCCCAGCCCTGTGGCTGTGCGTTTGAGGGTGATTGAGGATGACTTGTGTATTACGTGAGATCGTCTGAGGACAGGTCCTGCGCTGGGAAACGGGAGGTGTTAATGCGCTGCGGTTTTTCGTGTGAACCCGTGGCGGCCATTCCCAGCAATCGCTCTCTCCCTTGGCCATGTTTTAATATATATATATATATATATATGCTATTGTTATTGCTCAAAAGACATGCTTTGACAGGCCTTCACTTCAGCTTGATAGAGACAGAGAGCAGTCCAGTGGCGTCATTTTCCCTGTTTGCGGTTTCACAACTGCACTGCGCTGTGCTGTGCTGCGCTCGAATCCACACTTTGGGGTTCACAGTGCTGCTCTGTTGACACCCTCTGGGGCATGCCAAATAATGTACGCTTGAATATCTTACATAGCCAACTTATACAATAGAAAAAAAAACAT
>CM050200.1:4543209-4548209 GCA_027475355.1 Coilia nasus
CGGGAGGAGTGGGATTGGAACCAGCAACCCTCCGGTTTCTGGCCAACCCCATCACCTCCTGAGCCGCTGTGTCAGGGGGAAATTAGAGAGCTAAAATTGAGGCTACCTGGAGAAAAAGGTCGATGGCTAACCTTACATAAACATTGGACAGACGCTTTTCCGGAGCGGAAAGAGAACTGGAGCGTATGCCAGACTAGCTGGGAGTAGTGTGTGTGGATAGCATTCTCTGATGGTTACATTTGTGACATCGCTGAATGGCTTCCCTTCCTGAGGAGAAAAGAGGAACAGATCCTTTTAACCGGGATGAGAGGTTTCGGTGGTTGTGTCTTTGACAGGCAGGATATCAGTGTTTCAGTGTTTCTGTGTGTGTGTGTGTGTGTGTGTGTGTGTGTGTGTGTGTGTGTGTGTGTGTGTGTGTGTGTGTGTGTGTGTGTGTGATTGTGTGTGTGTGTGATTGTGTGTGTGTGTGTGTGTGTGATTGTGTGTGTGTGTGTGTGTGTGTGTGTGTGTGTGTGTGTGTGTGTGTGTGTGTGTGTGTGTTTTAGCTGCAGAGCTCTTGTTGTGTTTCCCGGCAGTGGGCCCTAATCTGCTGACATGTGGCTGGCACTCGCTCAGTCAGCGCTGAGAAGATTCACATCTGAGACACCAGCCATGCCTTAGAGGGTGTGTGTGTGTGTGTGTGTGTGTGTTTTTATGTGAGAGAGAGAAAAAGAATGCACATCTGAGACACTAGCTGGCCCAAGTGTGCCTGTGTGTTTGTGTGTGTGTGTGTGTGTGTGTGCGCGTGTGCGATTATGAATTGTGGACACAAATAAAGAAGCAAAATGTGTGTATCGCAAGTCTTTTAGAACCTCATGGTGACTTATGGGATAGCATGATTCAGTTTCAGTATTTGCCTACTACATGGAGTTAAGACACACCTCTGAGACTCAAGGTGTGTATGTTTGTGTATTTGTGTTTTTATAAATAGCATTTCTAAAATGAATGTTTAGGAGCATGACGGAATTTGGCACACCCCCTCTCCCTAATCCTCAGGTGACTTAGTCCCCCTCTCCCTAATCCTCAGGTGACTTACTCACCCTCTCCCTAATCCTCAGGTGACTTACCCCCCCTCCCCCTAATCCTCAGGTGACTTACTCCCCCTCTCCCTAATCCTCAGGTGACTTAGTCTCCCTCTCCCTAATCCTCAGGTGACTTACCCCCCCTCTCCCTAATCATTAGGTGACTTAGTCCCCCTCTCCCTAATCCTCAGGTGACTTACCCCCCCTCTCCCTAATCCTCAGGTGACTTACTCCCCCTCTCTGACTTACTCCCCCTCTCCCTAATCCTCAGGTGACTCACTCCCCCTCTCCCTAATCCTCAGGTGACTTACTCCCCCTCTCCCTAATCCTCAGGTGACTTACTCCCCCTCTCCCTAATCCTCAGGTGACTTACTCCTCGCTCACCTGTCCATGCCTCAGCTTGCTTCCTCCTGCTCGCAACCTCGTTGACCTCCCTGCACCTGTTCTCCCATGGTGACATCTGTTACACCGATTCTTTCTCATTGTCTACCTGATCCAACAAACCTAAATAACCTGCCTATTATTCATTTATTGTGTTGGATCATTGCATCGGCAGTACGGTAGATATCCTTAGATATTTTCTTTGCTATTAAATTTAAATTTGATTTTAAAATAAAAATTCAATTCAATTCAATTTTAATTAATACATTTTAATTCATTTAAATTACATTTATATTAAATTAAATTTAAGTTTAAATTTAAATTTGCTATGGTCCTTAGGGTTTATTAGGGATTTAATAAAGATTTCACAGGCTTCCAGCGCAGGGTCAGCAGGTGAGATCTTACTAGCCCTTCAGGACCCCGACCAACGACCTCGCCCAGTACGCTCTCCATTTTTATGCCCGTTTTATGTTCTCATAGTCGCACGAGATCGATCTCGCTGGCTTCTCAGGCGCTCGCGCAGTCTCGCCGGACTTCTGCAACCGCAGTCGTTCTGCCAAGATCCCGCGGATGCCCCCTTTGATCGGTCCTGCCAGCGCAGTCACCATGATCAAGAGAAGCTCACCGGAAACTTCTCATTTTATGCACACTTTATTTCCTCACGTTTCAGATCGTGAACTAGAGAACTGTGCTCTTGCGTTTCTATAAAGTTTGTGATGAAATGCGTAAATACAGCGGAATGGTGTGTGTGTGTGAGTGTGTGTGTGTTTGAAGGGGGTATATTTATTTGTATTGTGGCTCCAGGTCCTTATACACTGTCCTCTCTTTCTCTCTCTCTCTCTCTCTCTCTCTCACACACACACACACACACTCTTTCTCTCTCTCTCTCTGTCTGTCTGTCTCTCTCTCTTTGAATGTCTTCGTATTTTCATCCCCTTGTCTTACTGTTGTGTTCCAGGCAAGTATTTGGGTCTATCCATCCAAAGTGCCACATGTTGAATGTTGAACAGCATCATGGGTACTTAATTTTGAACTGTAAAGAGGTGGACCCCCCCCCCCCCCCCCTGCCCACACACACACACACACACACACACACACACACACATGTACACACACACACACACACGCACACACACACCACCACCACCACCGACACAAGGGCTGTTTTTGGACTACGAGTATTTAATCATGTTCTTTTACTCTAGTAAGTACTCAACGAACATGTTCATTCTCAGCTGTCAAATGATCTGACTGGCAAGTAGCCCCACTGTGAATGACCTTCACCTCCCTGCTGCGGTACCCCCCTGCAACCCTCCCCCCCCCCCCCCCCATCACCCAACCACCCCTCTCCCCCCATTCAGCATCCCCTCCCCATCACCCAACCACCCCCTCACCCGCCCACCCAATCACCACCCAACCACCATCCCCCTCCAAACCCCCCCCCCATCACCCAACCACCCCCTCACCCACCCAACTACCCCTCCCAATCAACCCACACCCACCCAAAAACTCCCCATCTCCAGTGTTGCAGTTGGGTCACGCTGTACCCCCCAAATCCCTCCCAGCTGCTGGACTCACCCCATCCTTCCTAACCTCTCCTCCTCTCCCCCGCAAGCCCCTGCCCATCACCTCCCTCTCTGCTTCTCTCCCATCACCCCCCCCCAACCCCCCCGTGCTGGACTGTGTCCACCGCTCACACGTACAATGGAGAAATGAATCAGGCCATGTGCAAAACATGAGGAACAAAAACACACCCTCAACTCGACAGCCCCCCCCCCCCCCGCCCGCCCGCCCGCCCCCCTCGTCCTACCAACACCGCCCCAATCAGGGCAAAAGAAATGGCACGCAATGAACAAGACTATTGGAGATAGAAACCTGAGCAGTCGTAAATGCTTCATATTTCTAATCTGACGCCAGGCTGTTGGCCAGCTCATATCACAGTTTTGGAAGGATGGGGGTGGGGTGGGATGCTTTGGGGGGGGGGGGGGGGTGAGATGTAAAATGGTATTAAAAGTCAGACTCAGACAGTTGTTCCATTGTGAGTTGTTTCATATGCGCACACGTGTGAAGGGTGTGTATGCGCACGTGTGAAGGGTGTGTATGCACACACGTGTGAAGGGTATGTATGCACACACGTGTGAAGGGTGTGTATGCGCACGTGTGAAGGGTGTGTATGCACACACGTGTGAAGGGTGTGTATGCGCACACGTGTGAAGGGTGTGTATGCACACACGTGTGAAGGGTGTGTATGCACACACGTGTGAAGGGTGTGTATGCGCACACGTGTGAAGGGTGTGTATGCACACACGTGTGAAGGGTATGTCCTTGTGTGCGATTGGATGCCCAGTGCTCACTGTTGCACTAAAATGGCACAACAAACACAGGGAGGAAGAGATGGAGGACCACTGTAGCTTGAATTCATTCATTCATTCATTCATTCATTCATGTACATTACACTGGCAGAACAAACCCAGGCAAAGATAGGGGGAATCACCTAGTGTTTATTCATTCATCTGTTCATCTGTTCATTCATTCATTCATTCAACCATTCATTTATTCATTCATTCATTCATTCATTCATTCATTCATTCATGTACATTACACTGGCAGAACAAACCCAGGGAAAGATAGGGGGAATCACCCATGACCCGTGTGAGCAGGGGGCAGCCATGACAACGGCGCCCGGGCAGCAGTGTGTGGGGACGGTGCCGTGCTCAGGGTACCTCAGGGTCCACATGACAACGTTTTCAGGTCAAAATGGTAAAGTTTGTTTGCTTTCGTCCACACAGCGTCTGCGTTTTGGGTGCCCGAAAACGATACTTTTTGAGAACAGGTTCCACAGTGAGAAAGTCTGACAATGCCGCCGTTTTGTTCTCGTGTGGACAGTTCAAACGCAACCTTTTGTAAACGATGACGTCGTCGCCCATTCACGTTTCGCTGCACATATAACAACAACTTCAAACTTTTACAAACCGGTTGCTGTTGAATAAATTGTGATTTGATTAGCTTGCAAAGTAGGCTGGCTGTTGTGCAATTGTTTCTATCCTTTGCAATTAAACTGTCTGTATGGCTAGTAGGCTATAACACATACTTGTAGGCGTTCATTATTCTTAGTTAATTAAAGACCAACTGTCGCTGTTTTTAGTTCTCCTCAGTTACAACACACATAGCTAAAATCAACGTACAGTATGACATGTTTTAAGCGAATAATTGTGCAGTTGTCTCAAGTTTATTTGCACCTCCTTCTATTTTTTTCATGTTCTGCTCCATATCGCTTAAATGGGTCAATTTAACGACGTGACATCTCACAGCATAAAACTTTTACAAACAGGTTGTTGTGGGATACTTCGGGGTAAAAAATGTCTGCAGTGTAGGCTATGTGTAATGCAACTGTTTCTACCTTCTGACATTGAACTACAGAATTTTTTTTGTATGCATCGCTAGTTCAGCCCAACAAACACTTTTCCTACGTTATGCTTATTAAATAGGGCAACTGCCGCTGCATCCGACCCATCTGAACTAGAACATAATTGCTAAAATCAACATACATTACATGTT
>CM050200.1:4555709-4558209 GCA_027475355.1 Coilia nasus
AAAGAGAGATACGCAGGCAGGGAGAGGCTGCAGGAACACTGATTGTGTGTGTGTGTGTGTGTGTGTGTGTGTGTGTGTGTGTGTGTGTGTGTGTGAAATGGGCTTGTGAGGGCTGGATAAGCGTGGGCATTACAGCATCTGGACGTGTTTCAGCACCTTTATTGAGCTTCTAATACAATCTACTGTGTGTGTGTGTGTGTGTGTGTGTGTGTGTGTGTGTGTGTTTGTAAGGGCTGGGTGAATAAGGGTGGAGATTCTTGGATCTGGACGCGTTTCAGCACCTTTATTAAGCTTCTCCTACAATCTAATGTGTGTGTGTGTGTGTGTGTGTGTTTGTGTGTGTGTGTATGAGAGAGAGAGAGCTCTAATATAATCCATTGGGCAGGAAACAGTGTGAGTCAGTGCGTGGTTGCCATATGTTCTCGAGACAGGCTCTGTGTTGATACAGCCTCTGTAACGGATCCAAAGGCTTCTGACATACACACACATACACACACACACACAAACACACATGCACACACAAACATGCTCAAGTACACAGCATCACACACACACATACACACACACATACACATGGAGCACAGTGCCCATGTGTACTGGAGTTTTTTTAGCCCTGTGTTATCAGTGAGTGAGTCTTGCTGTTACTAAAAGCAGAGCTCTGTGTGAAGTTCTACCTCGAGGAACTGTAAAGATTGAACTGAAATGTGTTTTTGTGGAGAAATGCAAAGGCCCTTGTCCTGGACAGACGGACAAACACTGGCTGCCAGGTCAGAGAGCAACCAGATATACTGGACTTACTGATCACTCTCTTTTTTTTTTTTTGGCCCGCCACCACCCCCCCTCTTCGGAGGACAACTTTATTTTTAATTGAACTGTTTACAAATACATAAGTGTACAAATTATATATAGTGGTTACTTCCAGGCTCACCCACATCCCTTTGTACTTTGGACTTACTGATCACTCATGACGAACTCTTCTGGAATGACCACTCACACACACACACACACACACAATTTGAGCTTATTCCGAGTTCCTAGGTTTCACCCATGGCCATTTGTCTTTAGGTGTGAGAGGTGAGTGAATGAACACAAGTCTTAGTTTCGCCCCGTAAACCACATGGTTTCACCGAATGCCGTGCTTCTGTAGGTGGGAGAGCAGTCCGTGGACGGCCTGTTCCACCTCGTGCGGTGGGGGTGTGCAAAGCCGCTCGGTGGCCTGCGTGGAGGAGGACATGCAGGGCACCATCGTGCCCTCGGAGGAGTGGAAGTGCCTCTACGCGCCCAAGACCCCCATCCTGCAGCCCTGCAACACCTTCGACTGCCCCACCTGGCTGGCCCAGGAGTGGTCACCGGTAAGGCAGCCTGCTCCATGCTCCATTCCACTCCTTTTGTGTCAGGTTCTATTCCATTCACACTTGCTTTCTATTCAAATTAGAGTCTATTCCATTCACACTTGCATTCTATTCAAATTAGAGTCTATTCAATTCATACTTGCTTTGTGTTGTAATTAGAATCTATACCATTCACACTTGCTGTAGGAGCCATATGAATTATTTCTGTTTTGTTGTTGTTTCCACTTTAAATATAAGCATCTCCAATATAATTTCTTTTACATATAGAACTAATTTAGAATGTATTTATGTGTTTTTGACTTTGTGTGCCCTCTACACTTGCTTTCTATTCAAATTAGATTCTATTGAATTCACACCTGCTTTAGTATTCAAATTAGACTCTATTTATTCACACCTGCTTTCTATTCAAATTAGATTCTATTGAATTCACACCTGCTTTCTATTCAAATTAGACTCTATTTATTCACACTTGCTTTCTATTCAAATTGGAGTCTGTTCCATTCACACTTGCTTTCTATTCAAAATAGAGTTTATCCCATTTACACTTGCATTCTATTCTGTTTGTTCTTTTGTGTATTCTATTATGTTCTGTTCTATTCTATTCTACTGGGCCCACTGTTTAATTTAATAACACTTTCTATGAAGATTCTATTCATAAGACTCTGTAAACACATTCATTAAGGGTAATAATGTATTCATTACTATTAATACATACTCATGACTCCACTCATAAGTCAGGTTAAGCTTTATAACCTAGAATGCACTGTGTCACTTGAAGTTGGAACAGGGCCTATGTCATAGCATTATAATGCCTGAGGAGTACAGTTATGAGTTTGTAAAAAATAGTTATGAATACTTTACATACTTTATAAATGCATCATAAATCTTTATGAATGTTTTTATAGAGTTTTGCGAATACAAGCTTCAAAGAAGGCGTTACCTTTCATTCTATTCCATGGCATTGCTGCCTCATTGAGGAGTGTCGCGAGCCTGATACTGTCCTGTTCTGTGTCTGAGCTGAATTCCTCCTGACTGTCTGAGGGTGGCTAGTGTCTCCCTAAAGCATGGGATGTTCTCAGGTAGCTGTCGGAGTCAGTCGTAACACAGAGGTTGTCCTGGGACATTTTTGGCACATCAGCCAAGCATTG
>CM050200.1:4563209-4570709 GCA_027475355.1 Coilia nasus
AAACAAAATACACAATAAATCAAAATTATTTTCGTTAACCAAAAAGCCTTAAGTGCACAATAAAAGACATATTTCCCCTTCACCATTAAAACACCCCCATCACAATAGCGCAGTCCATGAAACACCCGTGAACTCAGTCATATACACCCTGTGGAACATTCCCTCGGTTTCTCCGAGACAACCAGGAAGTTCGGTCAGTTTGCATGACGGTGAGTAACAGAAAACAGTTTGCTTTGTAAATGTTAAATCAATAAAGTTCGTTGTTTTAAACAGCCAGTGTGTATAATTGTGATTCTTTGTAACCAGATATGCTTAAAACAGATGAGAGATGATTAGGCTTGTGAATATGAAGTGTGGATGGTAAACGTGAGTTAAACAAACAATTGCTAAATCAGAATGCCGGTAGGCCTTTCCCTGCATCCTTCTAACAATGTTGTATAAGTGAGAAGTTATTGCAAAGGTGGTGTATGACATGCTTTGAAACCAGAATTATGAACAGTGCAAACGGTAATGGGAATGAATTTGAAACTCACAGCAACAGGTCAGCCTAGGTGTTTAAACATTGCCGGCAAATGGCTGCCTATGCGCCGTGCGCTTGAGTGCATGAGTGTCTGCGTGAGCGTCATGGCTTAGTCCGTGACATTTCCCCCCCCTTCTGGGGATGCCCCCTGTGGCATCCTAGACAAGAAGTCAGCCGTACAGTTAAGTTTCCCTGCCCTGTACAACACCTCAAAGTCAAAGGGCTGTATGGCCAAGAACCACCTAGTAATCCTGGCATTCGTGTCACGCATCCGACCCAGCCAAGACAGAGCCTTGTGATCGGTCTCGAGCACAAACTTACGCCCCAATAAGTAATATTTAAAAGAGTCCAATGCCCACTTGATGGCTAGGCATTCCTTTTCTACTGTGGAGTAGTTCTGCTCCCGTGGCAGTAGCTTACGGCTAATGTAAGCCACTGGCTGCAGTTGTCCCTGGTCCCCTTGCAAAAGGACCGCACCCAAGCCCGTCTCCGAGGCATCAGTCTGAACAGTAAAAAGTTTGTCAAAGTCTGGACTGAGAAGCACAGGCTCTTGGCACAAAGAGTCCTTTAAGTCCTTAAAAGCGCTCTCGCACTGCTCAGTCCACTCCACCTTGTTTGGTTGGCACTTGCGGGTCAGCTCAGTCAGCACAGACGCTTTTTCCGAAAAGTTTGGTATAAAGCGCCTGTACCAACCCACAAGCCCTAAGAAGGACCGCACCTGCTTCTTGGTGGTTGGTCGCTCTGCTGCCATGATGGCTTCCACCTTCCCCACCTGAGGACGGATGACACCTCGGCCCAGGACATAGCCAAGGTACGATGTTTCCTCCCTGGCCAAGGCACACTTGTCCGGGTGGATGGTGAGGCCCGCCTCCTTCACCAAGGAGAGAACCTGCTGCAAGTGACGAAGATGCTCCTCCCAGGTGGTGCTGTATATGACGATGTCGTCCAGGTAAGCTGCAGCAAAGCCCTCCGTCCCTCTGAGGACTCTGTCCATCAGCCGCTGGAAACTCACTGGCGCCCCATGCAGGCCGAAAGGGAGCACTGTGAACTGGAAGTGCCCAAACGGTGTTCTGAAGGCCGTCAGCTCCTTGCTGCCCTCCGCCAGCGGCACCTGCCAATAACCCTTGCACAAGTCAAGAGTGCTGAGGTACTTGGCCTTGCCCAGGCGCTCCACCAGGTCATCGACCCTAGGCATGGGATATGGGTCAAACTTCGCCTGCATGTTGACCTTACGGAAGTCCAAGCAGAATCTCAGGCCACCATCCTTCTTGGGGACCAGGATGATTGGACTGCTCCACTCACTGAAGGACGGCTCGATGACCCCCAGCTGACGCATCATGTCCAGCTCCTCCTTCAGGACAGGTAGCAGCCGCTCTGGAACCCGGTAGGCTGGTTGCCGCACTGGGTGGTCGTCCTTGAGCACAACTTGATGCTCCACCAGCTCCGTCCGTCCAGGTCGCTGTGTGAAGAGACCATCTGGCAGGATGTCGCAAAGGTCCCGCCGGCGTTCCTCTGACAGATGACTGAGGTCAAGCTGGCTCTCCTCCTCACGGCCGGGCAAGTACTGCTCACGGTACTCTTCCTCCTCCTCAACGGCTTGGATGAGCATCGCTGACACCTCTGGCTGTGGCTGGGACTGCAGCTCTGGCTCTGGTCGCTCACTCCACTGCTTCAGCATGTTGACGTGGAAGACTTGGTGTTTCTTTCGGCGGTCAGGCATGTCGATCTCATACGTCACCTGTCCCATCTTACGAGTCACGGTGTAGGGACCCTGCCATTTCGCCAGCAGCTTGTTGTCTGAGCTGGGCAACAGTAGCAGGACCCGATCGCCAGGCTGGAAACTGCGCGTACGAGCTGACCGGTCGTACCATGTCTTCTGTCGTTGTTGAGCTTGGTGGAGGTTTTCCTGAGCCAGGGATGTGACAGCCATCAGCTTCTCCCTCATCTTCATGACGTAGGAGATGATGTCACTCTGCGTCGACGTCTCTCCTTCCCAGGTCTCCTTCAGCACGTCCAGTGGACCCCGTACCTGATGTCCATACAGCAGCTCAAAGGGAGAAAACCCTGTTGACTCCTGTGGGACCTCCCTGTAAGCGAACAACAGGAAGGGCAGCCACTGGTCCCACTCCTTGCCACTTTCGTCCACAAACCTTCTGAGCATGTTCAGCAGGGTCTGATTGAACCGCTCAACAAGTCCATCAGTCTGTGGGTGGTAGGGAGTGGTTCTGATGCGCCTTATCCCTAACAGATCGTAAACCTGCTTCAGTGTTCTGCTCATAAAGTTAGGGCCCTGATCAGTTAAAACTTCTCGGGGGATGCCTACTCTAGAGAACAGTTGTAATAAGGCAGAAGCAACCTGCTTAGCAGTAATGGTCTTTAGGGGGAAGGCTTCAGGGTACCTGGTGGCATAGTCACAAATAACCAAAATGAATCTGTTCCCTGCCTTACTCTTTTCCAGAGGACCAACAATATCCACTCCTATCCTCTCAAAAGGGGTGTCAACTACAGGTAATGGAACTAAAGGGGCACGTGCGAGGCCTTTGCCTCCAGACAGCTGACACTGGGGACATGACCTGCAGTAGCTCTTCACTTCAGCAAACATTCCTGGCCAGTAAAAACGTCTGCTAATTCTCAGGAGTGTCTTCATATATGCTAGGTGACCTGCCCAGGGAATTGTGTGGCCTAGCTCCAGAACCTGCTTCCTGTATCTTTCTGGCACCACAAGCTGCAAACCCTCCTCACTCTGCCTATACAGGAGGTTGTTCTGCAGAATAAAAACTTCTTTCCCAAGAGCAGGGACAAAGCAAGCACCCTCTTGCACTTTCTTTAATAATGGAGCTAGTGTGGGGTCTGCACGCTGCACCTCAGCAAGATCACCAGTAAAATGTAAATCAGTCTCAGACAAACTAGGGGAATCAACATCCGACTCATTTTGCACGTCTGAATGCTCTATAATCTCCATTACCGTCTGTCTGCGCTGATTACACCGCTCCTCTCTGGTACATGTTGTTTCTGCTGGCACCTCCTCACCATAAAAAGGGAACTCAGACATATCAAGGGGTTCTTCTTTAGCCATCGCTCTTGTAACTACACAGCTCAATGCAGTCTTGCCCACCAGGTCTAACAACACCGGAAGATCTTGACCTAACAGGACTGGATAAGGCAACTTGGGGACAAGCCCTACCCTGAGCAAATAAGTCTGACCACTTACACTGATATACACATCTGCTGTACTATGCTCAGTTTTATCTCCATGAACACAACAGATTGTCAGCTTGTCATTCTCATTTAAAAACTCAAGGGGGACTAAACCTGCCTGTACCAGTGTCTGAGTGCATCCCGTGTCAACTAAGGCAGTGGTGGGTTTACCGTTAAGCTGTATAGTGATGACAGGTTCAATGCTTTGCTGGTTCTTAAGGGGTGGGCTAGGGTTGGGCACATAACACAAATGGGAGTGTTTGGGCTTCCTGAGGGGGCAAGCTGGGCTCTTGTGACCTTCCCTACCACAGTTAAAACAAGAAACACCTTGAGGCTTAACACTGCTTTGGGGTGGGGGTGGTGTGTTCCTAGGTGGTGTGTGTAGAGTGTGTGGTGTGTAGCTAGGGAGGGCGCCAGAACCACGTCCCCTACCAGCACCATCAGATTTACCCCAGGGTTGTCGATCCAGCACTCCAGCATAGCGGTACCTCTTGGAGCCTTTGTGTGCGGCGACGAAGTTCTCCACCAGGGTGGCGGCCTCTGCTGCTGTTGAAGGGGTCCGTTCTTTGACCCAGGTCCTCACCTCTGGGTAGAGAACGCGCAGATACTGCTCCAACACCATGGTCTCCATGAGGGCCTCCTTGCTGCTGCTGTCGTACTTCACCCATTTGCAAAACAGGTCTTTCAAGCGAATGTAAAGTTCTTGTGGTGTCTCATCTTGGTTGGTCTCAAGCGCTCTGAACTGTGCGCGGTACGTTTCTGCATTTATTTCATATTTTTTCAGTATGGCTTCTTTCAGTTTATCAAAGTCCATGTTATTTTCAGGGTCCATTGCAATGAAGGCACTCCTGGCTTTGCCTGTTAAAAGTGGTATAAGGTGGATTGCCCAGTCCTCCTTCGGCCACTCACAGGCTGCTGCCAGCTTTTCAAATGTTGTCAGGTAGTGGTCGATGTTGTCTTGCTCCTCCAGCTTGGCCATCTTCAGCTTGTATCCAGCCTTACTCCCTCTGGTGGTGGCTACAGGCGGCTCAGGTGTTACGCCTCGGGAAGGAACTGGTGTGTTCCCCCTCTCACGCACTGTCTCCACATCCAGCTGCAGTTGGGTCACCTGGTGGGTGAGGACGGAATACTGCTGGGCCTGCCGGGCTGACTCCCTCTCCATCTTGTCGTCTCTGGCTCGCTGCACCTCCATGAAGGACTCGAACATCCTCGCCAGACGGTCAAGGGATGACTCCGTTGGAGTGGGCGCTGTGGACTCTGCGTCGCCCCCTACTGCTCCAACCTCTTCATTGGCCCTCCGTCTGGTCGTCATTTTTGCGGTTTGCTGTTAACTTTTCCTTCTCTGTCTCACTCCTCTATCCCACGTTCTGACACCAAATGTGGCAGGATAGTCGGCGGCGGAGCAGACAGAGAGACGCCAAAACTGTATTCCTCACAAGGAAATATTTATTATTTTTTTCTTTTCAAAAATTTTCTTAAAAACCGTGCAAATATTTACAGTGGACAAAACCAAAAACTCAAATGCAAAATGCAAACCAAAAACTTGTGAAAATAAGAAAATAAACAGGCGTTAGTTTGCCAGGCTACGTCAAAAAGACCCTGCACAAAATTCTATTAACAGCCAAGTAGAACGTACCTTCCACTCCAAGACTCTCTCACCAACTGAGGCTCTGGGGCCTAATACAGAGCTGTGCTAGCTGCAGCCCCTCCCACAGGATAGCCCAAATGCAAACACAAATTAATTAACTAAATAACAACGTTGTAATTACCAAAGAATAACTGAAAGGAACAAAAACAAAATACACAATAAATCAAAATTATTTTCGTTAACCAAAAAGCCTTAAGTGCACAATAAAAGACATATTTCCCCTTCACCATTAAAACACCCCCATCACAATAGCGCAGTCCATGAAACACCCGCGAACTCAGTCATATACACCCTGTGGAACATTCCCTCGGTTTCTCCGAGACAACCAGGAAGTTCGGTCAGTTTGCATGACGGTGAGTAACAGAAAACAGTTTGCTTTGTAAATGTTAAATCAATAAAGTTCGTTGTTTTAAACAGCCAGTGTGTATAATTGTGATTCTTTGTAACCAGATATGCTTAAAACAGATGAGAGATGATTAGGCTTGTGAATATGAAGTGTGGATGGTAAACGTGAGTTAAACAAACAATTGCTAAATCAGAATGCCGGTAGGCCTTTCCCTGCATCCTTCTAACAATGTTGTATAAGTGAGAAGTTATTGCAAAGGTGGTGTATGACATGCTTTGAAACCAGAATTATGAACAGTGCAAACGGTAATGGGAATGAATTTGAAACTCACAGCAACAGGTCAGCCTAGGTGTTTAAACATTGCCGGCAAATGGCTGCCTATGCGCCGTGCGCTTGAGTGCATGAGTGTCTGCGTGAGCGTCATGGCTTAGTCCGTGACACAATGAACAAACAGAGGGTGTGTTCGTTAGCCGTGACGTTGACCTTTTGTGCTACATTAGAATTGTAGTGCGTAGGTAGGCTAATTGTATACATGATGACCAGGTGTAGTGATGGGCTATAAAGCCCCAAACAAAGCTCCAAACCAATTTCCTTATTGTGCCGAATCATGGGTCGCAGCCTCGAACCACGAGAGACCAACAAAAAAAAAAAAGCGAAATCTGTGTTTTTGCATTCTTTATTCAAGTGTCAATAAGCTATCATTGCTGCGTGTTGACTTCCTCATTTCTTGAATTAAAGGTGATTTTTTGCGTCTTAGTTCACTATATTATGCCTAAAATGGGTCTCACGCTGCATTGCCTCACTTTAGCAAACACGTTAGAGGGAAAGGTCGCACAGTAGGGAGCTTCTTAGACACGTCGTTCTGGCGCAACTTGTCTCCCATCCACATATCAACCACACATGTCGCTGCTTAGCTAGAATATCGTCAGTAGCCAGCCTATGCACCTATTCTACAGGCAGTTGTGGTCAGCACCTGATCAAGTTGCCACTTAAACCACATTCCTTTGTAAGCTTAATGATTTATAAATTTAGGTTTAATAACATTATATCAAAACTGCCAACTTTAGACTTATTTAAGAAATTAGCCACACCGTTTGAAAATGCTTTGCTGAAATAATGACAAGTTTGCAACACAAACACATGTGGTAGCCTACTATTTTATTTAAAGATTTACTTCGTGGTCAGAGTGTAATTATTATTAGGCTATTATTTTTATCATTATTATACATTTCTTATTATTGTGCATTTGTGACATCATGCTAAATGCATTAGAAATTAATTTCTGATTAGAAATCGCTATTAGAAGAAGCATCCCGTCAGAAAACACACGTTTCAGACAGTTTTGCAAGGCTACAACAACCCATAAAGCGCTACTGTGGTTGGAGGAGTTGAATCAGGTTCCAATGCGGTCACGTGGTATGTTCAAAAATGAAGCTTCATTTGTCATCAGTCACGTGATTTTATTGTAACAACACAAGCCCCAACACCGTGGCTTCATCTGGCACGCCCTCTTTGCTCGACGCAAGCTCCAATGCCTTACTTCAGATGTCCCATCACTAACCAGGTGTTAGCATTTGGGTAAAGACAGAGCCACTTGTTTTAAACTTCAGCAGAGTCCACACCTCCTGGAAGAAATCATTTCTGAGAGGGTCTGGTCCAGACACTCTGTACAAAATGAAGTACGAGGGGCTGGTTTATCAGGCTAGCATAGATGTGCCCTGGCCCTAAAAAGTGCACACTTCAGCACCTCAGCACTTTAGCACTTTAGCACTGTCTGTGACTGGCTGT
>CM050200.1:4588209-4593209 GCA_027475355.1 Coilia nasus
TGTGTGTGCACATGTGTGCTTGAATACATGTGTGTGTGTGCGTGTGTTTGTGCATGTGTGTGAGTAAGCATACATGTTTTCATGTGTTTATGTGTGTATGTGCATATGTGTGTGTGTGCGTGTGTGTGTGTGTGTGTGTGTGTGTGTGTGTGTGTGTGTGTGTGTGTGTGTGTGTGTGTGTTCAGTAATCTGGGCTACTCCTGTATATTGATTGTACTGATATTCGGAAGTCTGGGACATGATTGCAAACAAACTATTCGTCAGTAACTACTGCAGGGCTAACTAAAGGAAACCCCTAACAGCTGGAAAGGTTTTGTGCTGTATCAGCGGTAATAGCAGCCTTGCTGTGTGGGGCAGGCCATGCTTTCTGTACCCATGAATGTCAAAGCAGTATTTCACTTTGGAAAATATCTGAATCCTGTCTATGAAAAATGTGATCGGTGGGTTTAAATGAAGAATTCAAAATCTGTGTGTGTGTGTGTGTGTGTGTGTGTGTGTGTGTGTGTGTGTGTGTGTGTGTGTGTGTGTTTATGTGTGCACAGTGCTCAGCCACGTGTGGGGAGGGCACCCAGAGGCAGTTGGTTGTGTGTGGGCGGTTAGGGGAGAGTGGCCACTACCAGACCCTCCTGCCTGACGCCTGCGCCCCCATCCCCCGCCCCAGCACCGTCAGAGCCTGCAACCTGGAGCCCTGCAAAGGTACACACACACACACACACACACACACACCTGCGCTCCCATCCCCCGCCCCAGCACCGTCAGAGCCTGCAACCTGGAGCCCTGCAGAGGTACACACACACATACACACACACACACACACACACACACACACACACACACACACACCTTTGCCCCCATCCCTGGCCCCAGCACTGTCAGAGCCTGCAACCTGGAGCCCTGCAGAGGTACACACACACACACACACACACACACACAATCACCCCTGTGCCCCCATCCTCAAGGTCTTCTTGCTCAATTGAGATCCAGTCTGCAATCTGGAACCAAGGTCGCTACGGGGAGAAGTCGACATGGTTGCCTGGATTTGCCTTCTCTAATTCCTTTAAACTGCAGACCTTTGAGTAACAGTTGTCAACTCACATTATATTCGATGACTTAGTTTTTGTTGGTATGGATCACATGTGCTGTCATGCCAACTCTCACGCATGCTCAAAGCTACACAATGGACAACATTCGATGTCAGAAACATGGACTTAGCCAGTTAAGAATGATGTAGCTAACAGGTGGGAAACCAGCCTGGTAAACCAGCCCTCGTATTTCATTTTATTTTGTACAGAGGGTCTGGCAGTGCTTCCATTGACATTGCTGTCTTAGGCAGAATTTTGCCTAGCCAATCAGCGAACAGACAGAGTGTTTGTGAGAGATGACGTCAACTTTGTGTGCAACATTTGATACAATTTGTAGTGTGTAGGAAGGCTAATTGCATACGTCACGATCAGATGTTACCGATTGGGTAAAGGCAGTCCCCACCTCCAGGAAGAAATTGTTTCTTAATGCAGCACTGCCAGACCATCTGTACAAAATGAAATTAAGTACGAGGGACTGGTTTACCAGGCTAGCTTAGATGACTCTAGAAGATGGTTTGGGAACCTCACTAATGGATAAACCTATGTAAACAAGATGTAAACAAGACTCACTCTTATCGTGCTACATAAACATCGTAGTGACGTGATCAGACAACCGGGCCCAGAACAGTCGAAAACCAGCAAGTCATGAGGGCTAAGTTAGGCGTTAGTCATTATTCACAGGTAACCCTGTGTGTATGTGTGTGTGTGTGTGTGTGTGTGTGTGTGTGTGTGTGTGTGGGTATGTGTGTGTGAGTAGCCTCCCCCCTGCCCCACAAACACACACACACGAAAAGCAAGTCATGAGGGCTAAGTTACGCGTTAGTCATTATTCTAGTACGTCCCTCAGGAAGAGACTGATGAGAAAGAGGGAGAGGAGGAGGGAGGAAGAGTGTGGGTGAAACAGGGAGAGGAGGAGGAACACTGTGGGTGAAAGGAGGGAGAGCAACATGTGTGTGTGTGTGTGTTTATGGAAGTCACTTCAGGTGATGTAGCAGTATAATGGCTAATGGAATATCCTGTTTCACTCCCACTGTGCTCACTCCCCTGTTTCACACACAGAGACCAAGAAGCACACACACACATACGCACACACACACATCTGCACTAGTATGTGGATAATGTGTGTGTGTGTGTGTGGTGTGTGCAGTTATGTGCTGGGCTGTTGTGATCTGTTCTGTTCTGGCTCCTAAGCCACTCGTTATTCTCACACCAACTCCACGAGGACTATCACTCTCTCTCACACAAACACACACACACCAACTCCACGAGGACTATCACTCTCTCTCACGCACATACACACACACACTCTGCGAGGACCATCACTCTCTCTCACACAAACACACACACCAACTCCACGAGGACCATCACTGTCTCTCTCTCTCACACACACACACACACACACAACACTCAGCGAGGACACACACACACACACACACACACACACACACACACACACACACACACACACAAACTCCACAAGCACCATCACTCTCTCACACACACCGCGAGAACCATCACTCTGGTATTTACTGGCCCAGGGAAGAAACAAGGCAACAGGGGGAACACAATATAGGGAGACTGAACTGTATAGTGTGTGCGTGCGTGCGTGCGTGCGTGCGTGCGTGCGTGCGTGCGTGCGTGCGTGCGTGCGTGCGTGCGCGTGCGTGCGTGCGTGCGTTGAGGACAGCCTAAAGCGAAACGCGCTGGGGGGAAGTGTTAAATCCACGGAGGCTGTAAAATACATGAACAGCACGCCAACAGCGCACTGCACTTATGCACTTATGTTCGCTTGTTGCAGTGGCATTGTAATAGTGTTATAATGCTGTTATAATAGCATACACACTGTATGTTCAGCAGTGGCACCACTGAGAGCTCTCCCCTGACCTGTCCTGCATGTGTGTGTGTGTGTGTGTATGTGTGTGTGTGTGTGTGTGTGTGTGTGTTTGTATGAGTGTGTGCGTGTGTGGTTGTGTGTGTGTGTGGGTGTGTGTGTGTATGTGTGTGGTTGTGTGTGTGTGTGGTTGTGTGTGTGTGTGTGTGTGGTTGTGTGTGTGTGTGTGTGTGTGTGTTTGTATGAGTGTGTGCGTGTGTGGTTGTGTGTGTGTGTGTGTGTGGTTGTGTGTGTGTGTGTGTGTGTGTGCGTGCGTGTGTGTGTGGTTGTGTGTGTGTGTGGTTGTGTGTGTGTGTGTGTGTGTGTGTGTGGGCGCGCCCACAGGTCCGTCGAAGCCCTCGTCCCCAGGCCGGAGCCGAGCATCCTGTCCCAGCGCAAGGTGTACATCCAGTGGCGCAAGGGGCGCAAGCTGCACTTCGTGGTGGGCGGCTACGCCTACCTGCTGCCCTGGACCTCCGTGGTGGTGCGCTGCCCCACGCGCCGCTTCCGCAAGGGCCACATCCGCTGGCTCAAGGACGGGCGGCCCCTGGTGGCCACGCCTGTCCATAGCCACGCATCGCCCGACCCGGCCCTAGGCCTGACCCCGACCCCTGCGCACCTGACCCCCAGCCCCCCTCGCGTCGCCGTCTCCCCCCTCGGCTACGTGCGCATCCAGCAGCTGCAGGCGTCGGACGCGGGCGTCTACACCTGCGTGGCGGGGGCGGCGCGGGAGCACTTCGTGCTCAAGGTCATCGGGGGCAAGAGGAAGCTGGCCCCGCCCCAGGGAGGAGGGGTGGGAGTGGGGGCGGGGGCGGGGGGTGAGCGCTGGGAGACGTGGAAGAAGAAGAGCGGCCAGCAGGGGGCGCCGCTGCCATTGGCGTTGGAGGAGGAGGAGGACGGCAGCAGGGAGCTCCGCGAGGCCATGGGCCGGTACGACGCCATCGTGCAGAGGCTGCTGGACGCCAGGGACCTGGGCACCGCGCCCAGCTCCAGGGAGCTCACAGAGTCTGGGGAGAGGGCAGGTGGGGGCGTGGGGGCCGAGAGGGAGGCTGGGGGTCCCGGGGTGGTTGGGGTGGGGGCCGAGAGAGGGGGTGTTAGTGGGGTGGGGGCTGAGAGGCTGGGTGGTGGGGTGAGGCTGGGGGTCCCGGGGTGGTTGGGGTGGGGGGCCGAGAGAGGGGGTGTTAGTGGGGTGGGGGCTGAGAGGCTGGGTGGTGGGGGTGGCGTCAGCCGAGAGAGGGGGTGGGGGTGGGGGCTGTGGTGGCCGAGAGAGGAGGTGGGGGGTGGTGGGGTGGTGTCGGCTGAGAGAGGGGGTGGGGGTGGTGCTGTGGGGGCCGAGAGAGGAGGTGGGGGTGGTAGGGTGGTGTCGGCTGAGAGAGGGGGTGGGGGTGGTGCTGTGGGGGCCGAGAGAGGAGGTGGGGGTGGTGGGGGTGGGGAGCGAAGGGGGGTGCGTGGTGGTGGGGTGGGGGGCCGAGAGAGGGGGGGGTCAGTGGCGTTGCGGGGGGATCGGAAGTGGACGGTGTAGGAGGCGGTGCCGCTATGATCCTGGTGGCCGAGACACGGGTGCTGGACGAGGCCCTGCAGAACCTGTCAGAGGGGGGGCAGAGGGGACGGTGGCACGGGTGCTGGCAGGGGCGGTGGGGTGCCACTCGGGGACTCCTCGGTGCTGGCGAGGCTGCTGGGGGAGCTGACGCGCCGCACTCACGGAGAGAACAACGAGTCCACGCTGCTGCTGCAGGAGGAGCCTCCCGCCCACGACACCTCCTCCTCCAGCTCGCCTCCCTCCAGCTCCGGCACCTCCTCCTCCTCCTCCTCTTCCTCCTCCTCCTCCTCTTCCTCCTCCTCTTCCTCCTCTTCCTCCTCCTCTTCCTCCTCCTCCCTGCATCTGCGGCACTTTGACGTTCCCCTGTCCGTCCAGCCCGGTTCCAGTTCTGGTTCCAGTTCCGTTTCCAGTTCCGGGTCTGGGCCCCTCCGCCGGCCCGCCATGCACGTGCCCCGCAGCAGAACCCCCAGCACTGGCATCGGTACTGGTATCAGTACTGGGGCTGGCA
>CM050200.1:4603209-4623209 GCA_027475355.1 Coilia nasus
GCCCGCTGCCCCAGTTCAAGTCGCGCTGCTGCCAGTCCTGCCGCGGCACCTGAGCGCCCCCCAGGGGTCAGGGGGGTCAAGGGTCAGAGGCCAGAGGTGAAGATATGAAGAGATTGGGCAGATGGATGGACAGACAGACACCGTGGTTGGCGTCCCACACAGACCAGGCATCCAGTGCAGTCAGTCATGTATCCAACCCTCCCTCCAGGGACAGGGATGGAGGCGTAGGTGACATCATGCAGTGAACACTCCCCCCCCCCCCCAACACACACACACACACATGCACATACACTGACACTAAGATAAACCACACCCAACCCCCCCACCCACCTCACCCAACCCATCCTTCCACCCACCCCATGCCCATTCTAATACAACCACACCCAACCCCCCACTCAAGCCATAGACCCCCCCCAAATATAACCACACCCTACCCATCCTTCCCCCCACCCCATGCCCATTCTAATACAACCACACCCAACCCCCCCCCCCCCCCAGCTCACCCCACCTAACTCCACCCCATCCCCAATTTATTACAACTACACCCAACCCCCTCCTTACCTAACCCCACCACCTCAATTATAATACAACCACACCTAAGCACCCAGCCCAGCCCACCTAACCCCCCCTCATCTCCAATTTAATACAACCACACCCAACTCCCCCCTTACCTAACCCCACCACCTCAATTATAATACCACACCTAAGCCCCCAGCAGCCACTCACCCCACCTACCCTCACCACCCCCTATCTACCCTCACCACACCCAGTCCCCCCTTACAGCTCTGCCCACCCCCACTCTCACCTCACCACCCCCACTCTAACATAACCACACCCCAGACAGAGGGCCCCACTGTCCACTCCAGCCCTAAATCCCTCGACTGACCCTTCTCACCCCACGCCTCACCCCCCACCCCCAGGAGTACAAGGTTAGGATGACAAACTGCAGATGGACACTTGGGGTGGGGTTCATCTTGTCCCAAGGTGACGTTGGCCGAAAGCGACTGTGTGGTGTGTGGATGCAGTAATGGTGCCACGCTACAAGATAGATATGGGCTTCATTGGTCTTCTGTCGGACAATGTGGGCGTCTGCGTTGAGATCGAAAATGTGGATCTGGACCTTTGGATGCGCCTGCATTTGTCTAAATTGGAAATTGTAGACATTGAACTGATAATGAAGGCTTGTAGAGTTCACCTGCTCTTTTCTGTTGTTTTCATTTTTTTTGTTTTAACTGTTGTTGTTGTTTTTGTGCGTATGGAGTATTTGATTTTGTTGTCTGAGGTAAGTCAAGAGGCTCTTTAGGCCTTCCTAAAACCTGCCACAGCCCCACAAAATTAGCAGTAGGTAAAAAGAATAGATCTTATCACCCCTATTTTCCACTAATGATTGATCACCGGTGTACTCCCAAATCACTGGATGTTTTTTTTGGTGGGCTACAGATAGCTGATTTTCCTGAGACAGGACCAAAGCCCTTCACCCCAAAAGTTAAAAGGACTGCATTTTTAAAAATGCTTTTTCTGTTAATAAGAGCACTCAAAGTGCCCAGTGTAGTAATATCTTCAGTAGTAGTAGAAAAATGTCTGTCTGTGACATGGTGGGCAGCCATTTTCTAAACCAGGTTGGGTCTCTGAGACAATGGATAATGGTGTCATGGCCTTCCTAGTTGTTTTTTTTTTTTGTTTTTGTTTTTTTTGGGTAATGGCTGCCCTTTCTCTATACCAGGTTCTCTATTTTGCCTTAGGCTTGCAGTTTCCCCATTAGAGCTGTCCACTGTCCTACTGAAAGTATTACTACAAAGCACCTCTTGGGAGCTTCTGGAAAACAAAGAGGGATGACTCTGCCCTTGTAAGAACCGAAAGCTTTTGTCCACCATTGGAAAACTGTCTGCTGAACGGCTGAAAGCACCTTGTATGTAAAAAGAGGGTAAGGCCAAACTATACTGTCCTACAAAGTCAAAAGACAGTAACTACACATTTTGTTAAAACTGAGTTTAGACTGTAAACTGACAGAACCCCCAGAACTGAAGAAGCCTTTTGGATGAAAGGTGAAACATATTCAGGCTCGAAAAAGAAGTCCAGTTTCTTACAACTTAGCTTCTTTGACTACCATGACCTGGATGAATGAGAATCTATAAATTTACTTTATAACACCCCTTTTGTCTTGTGACTAAATATTTTGTGTCTTCCTATTAAGTACATAAAAGTATCACCACTATTATACCTACAACATGTTTGACTGTGCAGTATGACAACTTTGAAGGCATTTTTCTCAGTTTCAGTTATCGTGTAGTTACTGCACTTTGCCTTTGTAGGGCAAACTATGGTCTTGCGATGCTGTTGTGATAAGCGCAACGGCGGTGACAGGACATAAACCTTTGTAACTGAGCTCAGACAAGGTGGGCTTGTCTGTGCCTGTGCCCATAAAGGGCTTGTCTCTCATCACAGGCATTGGTTGAGCTCCTCCATTGGAAAAGTGATTGTTTGCACTTGAAATCAGTCCGTGTAAAGAACCTAGCTTAGGATTTGTTTACCATAGCTAGCTTTCCATTTATAGTGATATAGTTTTTTTAAAAGCTGGATGTGTTTACTGCTTGTTGGCCTTAGCAGTACCTTCCATGTCAAAGACTTACTGTAGAGATATTGAGATATTGTAATGTTAACCAAAGTCTGTTTATATTTGATTTCATCAACCAATCATAACAACTACCTTCTTCCTTACATGCCCCTTAAAGTGTTGATTGGTTGAGATAGTGTATGATTTGGTCCAATCAGAATAACACATTTTGTTACAGTAGCTAGCATGGCAAAACTTGGGAAAAAAGCATGGCAAAGCAGACTTGTAGCCTTTGAAGCTGCAAAATATTTCGAAAATTCTTTAAAATATCTTAATTCTTTAAAAATGCTTTCAGTTTTTTAAGGATAATTTGCTTAACTAGTATATGTCCCGTCATTGTGATATAAGCTACTTTAAGCTTTATTAATCACTTCCGGGTTGTCATGACATCACCTATGACATCACCTCCAGAGACCTGTGTGCTTCGACAAAGATGCAGTCATCAATGTGAATGTTTCTATTCTGGTCTCCCAGCTAATCATTGAACAATCATGAGAACCCCTATTTCATTATTAGGGATTATCCCTTTCAGTTCAAGAGTTAAGTAAGTCAGGAACATTGGTGTGTGTGTGTGTGTGTGTGTGTGTGTGAGAGAGAGAGAGAGCAAGAGGTGTCATGGGACACTTTGTTGCCCACAACCGCTATGCCCACATGGTTTCATCTCCTCTTAACACACAACAGCACAACTGTCATCACTCACGCACAATAGCACAACTGTCATCACTCACACAAGGAACAGTAGTACCTATTCAGAGGACTAGGTAACATCAAAATACTCTGGTTGCCATCCCAACACAATTGTATTATGGCTCAGGCCTGACAAATTAGAGAATGAGATAGTGACTACACAAGAAAAGCCTGACTGTGTGTGCGTGTGAGTGTGTGTGTGTTTTAAGGAAGTTGGTATTCTTGTCTTTCCCCTGATGTTTTGTAAATACTCTCTTCATTGCCACAGGATTTTATTGTGCTTCCTTTTTTGACTATTTATTGCAATTATTCTGTAAATGAAAACTGATTTTGACATAAGTATAAGATCTCTGCGTGTTTTTCTTTGATATGTTGTTGATGTGCATAGCGTAAAGCATGCAGGATTGTATAAATTGTAGTTAGATTTAGTTTAATGCAGTTAATAAATGACACTACATTCCTCGCTCAGTGTTAAGACACATCTCAGTCACTCCTTAATATAGCCTGGCTGTTGCACCACAAAGACGGAGCTTAGTCTGGCAGAGATCCCATAGACAGAAAGTTCTCATAGGCCTTTGTATACACAGGACAGAGCTTCAACCAATCAGAGCACTGATTCTGATGACATACACGTAGCTTTCATTTTTCATTGGTGCCCAGTTGTATTTATTTATTTATTAGATTAGGATAGGTTAGTGGGAATAAAGTTAAACGCACACCCAAATGTGTGTGTGTGTGTGTGTATGTCTGTGTAGATAAGTGTAGATATTGCAAGCTAAGGAAATTTAGACCTTCAGACACACATTCAGGCCACCTACTGTATGCTACTCAGTAGTTGTACTCAGTGGCGGTTCATCAAAACACACACACACACACACACACACATACATACACACGCACGCACACACTCCTCAGTAGTGGTTCTACATTGAATTACTCCCCGGGCGAGACCCCTCCGAGCGTATATAGCACACAGTGATTCTTATTATTGAATTGCACTTGCAATTAACATCAAAACACTGTAGGCTACAAAAACTCTTATACAAAACATCCATAAATTACAATTTCATTATGATAGCATGCCCTTATGCCAAATGTCCGTCATTAGACGCTATCTTTTAGGGAGGAACAATTAGCTCCTTGGTTACTGCCTCGAATTCTACAGTATGCTTGTTACACGTTCAGGTATGACTGGTTTACTATGCTAAACTACGAGTTGCAAACTATGAGTTGCAGCAAATTGCAAATGTTGAAACTACCATAATAACATTTTGTTGGCTAATGACAGCTCAACGTTAACCCAAATTATGGAAATCAATAACTTAACTTGTAACCGTTTTGTTGCAAAGCCAAATCTTATGGTGAAATTAGATCTTGTGTTTGTTGAGCTAAGACCGAATTATTGTTGAGTATAGGGAGGGAAAGTGGAACACAGCGATCCTAGCGGTGGCATTCCTATCCCCATAGCGATCCTATTAAAAGTCCCATAGACCGATTTTTTTTAAAATCCCACAAAGGTATGACACTTGTGCACCAGACATATTTTTCAGGCTATATATGGGGATTAGCTACTAACTGTGAAAGTATGGTGTGAAATTTCGTCCTATTTAAAAAAATCTAAATTGTGCCTAACTTGTCATAAACGGACTACAACTTTGAGTCGCTCCCGTTACGTCAGTAAACACAAGTTCATAGACATACTATACATGTGTATAGTATGTCTATGCACAAGTTCACCATGCTGTAATTTGCGACTGATTGCAACCACGGAGAAACAAATGAATGCCAGTTTTCACATTTCATAAAGATTCCATAAAGCTACGGTTGTGGATTCTTATAATCAGATGAGTTTCATGTACACAATCGTTGGGTTTCACTTTCTTCTCTCGCCGGCAGCTAACTGTTAGATTTGGACAGGCGCCAGATTTTACGGTGACGTCATACACGTGCCTATCGTTCAGTGTAGTCCTTTATCAGCTTTTTAATTAACATTAAAAACAATTCAGATCAGTGAGAAAATTGTGACAAAAGTATGACAACCTGAATCGATAGAACTGCCCAGCATGCATATCATATGAAAGCCACTATCTTAACTTTGGAGTGTGAGCCGAAATATAATTTTTTGAAGAAAAAATCCCATTCATTTCGATATAGAGGTGGGGAACGCAACCAGCAGGGGGCGATGAGATTACTTTCCCTCCCTATAGCAATCGTAGCATCATAGCTAGAAGGCTAACAAACGTAAGAGTTATACCATGATTAACATTAGCCCTTCATTCATGGCATGGATAACGTGATCATGCAGAGAGAACAGTTGCATACCTTCATCTTTTGCTCGTTTCTACACTTCTAATGGCTTTGACCTAATGGCTTTCTGTCCATCTCCTGTTTGTCACTCGACAGTCAACATACTGTATTTCCCATCCCCGAACACTGTCACTGCCGACCAGGAGTATTCACCTTGGTGACCGCATACTCGTTTTGTATTGCCCTGTTTTATTAGCCCTTTCACACAATTAAAAGATGTGCAGGAATTATAAACCTGTAAATATAATGGTAGGAATAAAATGTGCATTATTGGGAAGGAAGCTTATGTGTGACTGACTTCACTCATTAATTGCAGAGTATTGCCCACAGAGTATTGCCGCATTGCATTTGAGAGATGCAGAGGTGAACTGTCCCCCGCGCCCCCTCCCCTTTGCCCTTCTCTCGCAGCGTCTGTGCACTGGAACTTCAGCAGGGGCGCGGGCAGCCAAAGGGGGCGCCAATTTGCCAATTTCCTACACAGTGATGTGATAATATTAAAAACTCTTTTAGATGATATATATATACAGTGGTCCCTTGCTATATCGCGGTTTACCTTTCGCGGCCTCGCTGTTTCGCGGATTTTTTTAGTGCATGCAATCTCCTGTACAGTATAGAATGCGCTCAGCTTGTAAAATTTACATAAATCTTCCACCGCTAGCTGTGTGAGTGCTGTATGTTTGCAAGTGTGAACTTTGCCTGTCTGAGAATAGTGTATAAGTGTAGTGAGGGGTTTTACAGCCTTAAAACATCTATAATAATTGTAGAAAATAAAGCTGACTACTTCGCGGATTTCGCCTATCGCGGGTTATTTTTAGAGCGTAACTCCCGCGAATAACGAGGGACCACTGTATATATATTTCAAGCGCTCGTGAGGCCAATAGCACGGCGCCCTTCACGAAATTGCGCCCTGGGCAAAGGTCCAGCCCGCCCCCCCCTCAAACCGCCACTGGTTGTACTTCCTCTTGTGCTGTGTTTATGAAATGAGTGACATACAGTGTGTGTTTACTTCCTGTAGTGCTGCCAATGTTAATGTGAAAAAAAACATTGCAATGAGTCATGCATCACCCCTCCTTTGCTTCCTCCTCATTCCTACGCACACACACACACACACACACACACACACTCAGTGGTAAAAGCCAAAAGAGCTGCCACACACACACAGTTGCCCTGAGAAACAGCTGCATTCATCCACAGCTGCTCGTTGGAAAGGGGAAGTTTGCGAAATAGAGGACGGTGAGAGTGCTCACTGTTCAGGCCGAGAGCAAGGTGTGCCCGACGGGACAGGAGGTTCATTTTAGCACGGGCGATGATCCGGACGCCCGAGTCCCCTCTGAGGACCCTGAGGGTTATGCGGGAGGAACTGGTGGACCGGGCGGAGGGGCGTGTGGACCTTCTCCTGGAGACGCTGGTATCCAGGGAGGTGTTCACGCGTGACGACCGCGAGGACGTGCTGTCCCAGGCCGGCCCCAGAGGACGGGTGCGGAAGGTTCTGGATATTCTGGACTGCAAAGGCGAGGAGGCTGCCGGAACATTCCTTCTGGCCCTCTGCCACCTCAGTGACGTCACAGATGAGGCGTCGGTGCAGAGGAATGTCACCACACACACCGCAGGTAAGAACCAGATGAGGGAGATAAGACACACACACACATACACAATCAATCAAACAACACTTCACAACACTGCAGACAAACATTCACAAAACAACAGACAGTGGTCTTAAGATATGCCTAGCCTGCTGTGCTACCTTTAGCTGCCTTTATCCTCTAGCTAATATGCTATGTAGTAGACCCTAAATAAGAGAGTATCTATCTATCTATCTATCTATCTATCTATCTATCTATCTATCTATATCTATCTATCTATCTATCTGTCTGTCTGTCTGTCTGTCTGTCTGTCTGTCTGTCTGTCTGTCTATCTATATCCATCTAGAAATGTATGTAATTACTATGTGGCCCGTTCAACCTATTATTTGGACAATAAAATGTCAAGCAGTTCGAGTTCAGCACAAATAATTCTATTCAGAATTGAATGTCAAAACACTGTTTCCTTCATGGGTCCGGTTCACTAACGTGACCTTAATGTTCTATATATTTACCTCTGACTAGTAGGATTGCTTTTGTTTTATTTCATTACAGTACCACAGTGTTTGGTATGTAGTGAAGTTTAATATGATGAATGGTAATACTAATACTATGAATACTACAGCACATACTACGAATATACAAGCGTTGTTTATAGTAATAGCAAGTGATAAAGCTTATTTCATTTTATTGGCTTAGGACTTGTAATTGCTTATAAGTCACATTTCAAATGATGTGAAATGTTTTGGAACACCCTATAATTATTGTAAATGGTAGCTGTACATAATGTTTAAACTGCATATATGTTGTCAACAGTCCTTACAGTTGATTTGTACTTTTTCTGTGTGAAAGTGAACATGTGAAAGTGGTTTTATCTGATAACTGAAAATAGTTTACCAATCACAAGCTCTGCTTTTAAGCTCTGCTTTTAAGGAACTCCATCACTTTTGTTATTGCAATGATGCTTTTGCTAACGAAGTAAGTCAGACTTTCCCATAATGAGCTACATCACTCTTGAACACAAACAACATGTGAGCTACAAACTACATTTACAAACACTTTCTGATTGTGTTTAGCTTAGTACAGCATATTTCATGAATAATCCACATCCAAGTACAATTATGAATGCACGCTGTTATTCCCTTTGTTTGCCCCCATCCTCTCTAGAATATTCCAAAGCGATACAGAAGCACAAGGCCGTCCTGCGGCGGCGAAGCGAGAGCATGCTGTACTACAACACGCGGCACGGCGAGAAGATTGCTTTCTCGCAGCACTACGTCAACCTGCTGGTGGTCAAGGGCCACCACAGCCTGGAGCTGAGGAAGCACGAGGTGCTGACGTTCGGCCAGAGGCGGCTGGCCCTGCAGAGCAAAGGTGATTTGTGCTCAGGTCTATCCACCACACATAGCATGAGACAGTCATTGCTGTGCAGTATTCATCAGTGTGCAATAACTTGTATAATTCAGGTGCCACATCAGCCTGTATACAAACCTCTGTATATACAAACCTCTGTCATCTCTTTCACCTCAGAACTGTGCACCTCACCCCACCCCCTCTTCTGTTCTTTATCTTGTCTTGCATGAACACTATTTTGTTTTAGTCTATGTTGTACATATCCTAGTACATACATGTCTGCACTGAAGAGTGAGTTGCTTTAAATCTCATTGTGCATGTCTATAGTGCACATTGTACATGAGTGTACATCGTACATGTGACAATAAAAGGCTTTCTGTTCTATTCTATTCTACTCTATTCTGTTCTATTCTATTTTATTCTATTCTATTCTACTCTACTCTACTCTATTCTATTCTATTCTATTCTATTCTATTCTACTCTACTCTATTCTATTCTATTCTTTCTATTCTATTTTATTCTACTCTACTCTATTCTATTTTATTTTATTCTATTCTATTCTATTCTACTGTACTCTATTCTATCCTATTCTATTCTATTCTACTCTACTCTACTCTACTCTACTCTACCCTATTCTATTCTATTCTACTCTATTCTATTCTATTTTATTCTATTCTATTTAAAGCCATGGAGAAGCGAGTCATCAGGCCGGCACAGCTCTTCACCAACAGTGCCGGGGGGCGGCCACCAAAGAGGGTCCTGGTGACCGGGGTGGCCGGCATCGGCAAGACCGTCCTCGTGCAGAAGATCCTGTGTGACTTTGGGGAAAGCATGGAACACCTGGAGTTTGATTTTGTCATTCACCTAACCTTCCGGGACCTGAACCTCATTTCTAAGCCGGTGAGCTTCCGGGACCTGGTGCTTCGAAAAAACGGCCACCTAGCCAAATGCGTGGATGCTGTCCTTGTGAATGAGAGCAAACTTCTTATCGTTCTGGACGGGTTTGACGAGTTCAAGCACTACAGGTCTTGCAATGTGGACGCGTTTGTGACCGAGCCGGATGAGGAAAGCGAGGTGGCAGAGGTCCTCTCTAGTCTCATCCAAGGCGAGCTCCTTCCAGAAGCATCCGTGCTCCTGACAAGCCGTCCGATGGCCGTCAGCTACGTCCCAGTGGGGTCGATCGACTGCTTTGCTGTCATCACGGGATTCTCCACTGCGGAGATCAGAGACTACTTCCAGCGATACTTCCAGCAAGAGCAGGAGGCCCAGCAGATGTTTGAGAAGGTGGCAGCCAATGAGCTGATGCTCACGCTTTGCTACATCCCAGCCTTCTGCCATATCGTGTGCAGCATCCTGAAAGACAGCGGCGGTTTGTCCAGAGAGAGCCCCAAAACGATGACTGACATATACACACAGTATCTGGTGGCCTTGCTGCGGACACACTCCAGTGGACGTGTGGACGTCTGCGACGGTAGACAAGGAGACGTGGGCGAGCAGCAGAGACACAAGGAGACTGTCCTGAAACTGGGCAAGCTGGCCTACCAGAAACTCATGGACCACGAGACCCTCTTCTACAGCCGAGACCTGGAGGCGGTGGAGGTTCTACACTGCACCATCATCAGCACCTTCCTGGATAAGACCTCCGTGCAGGAACCGGGCTTCACTGAGGACGTGTTCTCCTTCACACACCTCACGGTCCAGGAGTTCTTCGCGGCGCTCCACGTCTCCATGGCAGGTGAGGCTCCAAGAGAATATAACTGCACACTCTACGTTAGTTTCTTTGATGCGGATGTATTGGCCCCAAGGCCTTAACAAAGCCCACAGGCAAGGACATTTTTTGATATGGGTGATGTGGGGATGGCATGGCATTTTTTATTTATTTATTTTTTGTTCTGCGAGTGCCACCCCAAAAACATGCCAGGGCATATTGCTAATATGTGCACCAACTAGTTTTCTAATGCCTGTTTGCGGCAGCAGGGGCAAGTGGGAGGCCTCCGTTTGGGTGCACCCGCTTGCTGCCAGAGGGGGTGCTCACCCAGGGCACCAAACTGCTAGGACGGCCCCTGCCCACTAGCCTGGTATACCCGCCCCTCGTACTTCATTTCATTTTGTACAGAGGGTCTGGACTAGCCTGGTATACCCGCCCCTCGTACTTCATTTCATTTTGTACAGAGGGTCTGGACTAGCCTGGTATACCCGCCCCTCGTACTTCATTTCATTTTGTACAGAGGGTCTGGGAGGGTATGGACCGGAATGTCTTGCGGGTCATTTAGTTGGCCCCAGCAAGACCGATCCAATCATCGAACAGAGGGTGTGTTCGTTACTCATGACGTTGACTTTGTGTGCTACATTTGAATTGTCGTGCATAGGTAGGCTAATTGAATATGTGACGACCGGGCATTAGCGATTGGATAAAGGCAGAGAGCCCACACCTCCAGGAAGAAGATCGTTTCTGACCCTCTGTACAAAATGAAGCCCCCCCCCATTTTTTATTATTGTTTTTTTGGTTCTGCGAGTTCCACCCCAAAACCATCCCCGTTTGCTGCAGCAGGGGCAAGTGGGAGGCCTCCGTTTGGGTGGACCCAGGGCAACAAACAGGCTAGGACGGCCCCTGCCCACGGGCCCACAACATCGGCATTACAGAAAGTGACGTAGAGTGGCTATAAGCTGTCGTACAGTGGCTATAAGCTGTCGTAGAGTGGCTATAAGCTGTCGTAGAGAGGCTGTAAGCTGTCGTAAGTCTGTAATCTGTCCTAGGCTGCATGTCATTATGAGTGTGCGTCCCTCCCTTTGTTCAGGTGAGGAGGTCTCACCTGAGGTGTGGGAGGAGCACACCTCCAGTCACCTCCACCAGGACGACGCCGGAGAAGGAGGGCACCTGGACCTGTTTGACCGCTTCCTGTCAGGCCTGCTCTCGGAGAGAAACCGGGCGCTGCTGTCCAGGTGTGCAGGGTTCGAGCCGCCGGCGACGCAGGCGGACGTCTACCGTCGGGGGCTTCTCAGGAAGCTCCAGCACCTGTGTGAGAGCGGGGGCCAGGTGCTCACCCAGCTGCACTGCCTCTTCGAGCAGCAGGACGACACCCTGCTGCACCAGGGCTTCCATCCCAGCATGCTCAGGGTCAACCTGAGCGACGTCAGCCTCTCTGCCATGGACCTCGCCGTGGTCAAACACTTCCTGCAGGACACCACGGGGGTCATCGCCGAGCTGGACCTCACGGGGTCCAACGTCACGGCCAACACACTCCGTGCCCTGCAGCCCTACCTGAACAGGTGTACCAGCCTCTGGTGAGTCTGTCCCCTTAAGGGACAACCTTTTTAACATCCTAAAAAAGAATGCTTTCTACAACAATATCAGATTCTGGCGTTTATATACTGTATATTTGTTTTGTTTTACTGAAGCTGGTGACAGTGTATGAAAAACATGGCTCTGTTTTATTATGTAAATAAATGCTAAGCATGAGGATTTAGTGATTGTTTTTTTCATGTTCATAACAAATAATATCAAGTAACCAAAAATTATAACAGATAAATAATAATAATAATAATAATAATAATAATAATAATAATAATAATAATAATAATAATAATAATAATAATAATAATAAAAAGCTTTGATACTCATTTATTTTGATGCGATATTTATATGGCTAATGTGCTACATGTATACATTGGTTTTATTCTGTCTTATGAGGCTGCCACACAGGAGCAGTGATAAACCACAAAGACACTGATAGGTCAATCTTTTTATTCAGGCTCGGGGAAAACACCCTGGACATGGAAGCAATCCAGGTTCTCGCTCAAGTTTTGCAGTCCTCAGATACCTTAACATATCTCGGGTATGTCCACAATACATCTTTCATCATAGTGGTACCCAGCAAGAAGGGCACTGCAAAAGTCATCTGGACTGTATTCCACTGTCTACTTTGAGAAACCTGAGGTAAACAGATCAACTATTTATTAACTTCACTGGTGTCCCTTTAGTTTAGGTTGGGCTGATATCGGCGATGAGGAAGTGTTTGTGCTTGCAGAGGCCATTAGAAGCAGACAATCCCTGAAAGAAATATGGTGAGTTTCACTTTCATACGGACTGGCATCGTGACTGTGAGGGGTTGGCGGGTATGGTGGACGTGGCATCGTGACTGTGAGGGGTGGCAGGTATGGTGGACGTGGCATAGTGACTGTGAGGGGTTGGCCTGTATGGTGGACGTGGCATCGTGACTGTGAGGGGGTGGCGGGTATAGTGAACGGGTTGTAGGGGGATTCCCCTCTGCATCCACTTCTCTACGTCACTCAGGCAATCAATGAAGTTCCACCTTATATTCTATGGAGGGAAACGTGTGCATCCTCTTCTACTCCGGCAATGAGCTGCCGTTAAGCTCTACATGTGGCAGAGGCGTAGTTTGTCTAAGCAACACAGGCAACTTGCTTGGGGCCCCCAAGCCTCCATAGCACCCCAGAGGTCTGACAGACACTAGAAAAACTACAGTAGTGACAAGAACAAAAAAGAACGTTCTCCGCGCTTCCACAAACAAACAATCCGGTGTAACCAGGCCAGGACTGGGGCAATGCAAAAAACTAAAGAAGGCCGGTGCAGCACACATCTAACAGTCTTCTTGTTTTATATCTTTTTTATTCTTCAAGGTCGGATAACTTCGCAGGACTCTGAGGAAGATGTAACTACATCGAAACGTTAGTCATTGTTAAGTCATTGTTAAGTCATTGTTATGCATCTTGAGGAATAAAAAAAGATATAAAATAAGAAGGCATCTGGGCTGCACCGGCGTTCTTTCGTGTTCTACAGCAGTGACAGTTTTAAACGAAAGTTGGGGATTTTTTTTTTCTGCTTCAGCAGAGCCTCAGGGGTTTCCCCCATAATGCCCCAGTACTGGACCACGTGGCAATAACCACCCATCCCTGCCTGCTCACGTGCTGAAACTCTGTCATGCCATTTAACCACAGTTGTGCTTCCTGAAGCAGATTTTGTGTTCAGCTGGGCAAACTGAACAGCACAGCTTAAAAGACTAACAACAACAGCAGCATTTTGTTTTGAATGCAGAAAGGAAATTTTGTAATTAGTGCCAAAAGTCAGCACAGTACTTACATAATGTAAGTGCTCTTTTAGCCCTCAAAATCCTTAATTACAATTAAGAGATCCTTACATTTCTGTAAATACTCTAAGGGGTGAGTGTGACATCACTTAATCTTAATTTTAAAGTGTTCATTCAGGGCTTGAGGTGATTACCGAAGGAGAATTTAAGTATGGCCTTCATTTCATTTTCAGAAGGTAATTCAAGGGTTATTATGGAGAAAATGGGGAATTAAAGTAGGAAAATTCAGTAGTGAACTTAAGGGGTTGTAAGAAGCTAAATTTAGTTGAGTTTCATAGTGTTCGCTTCTCCAAACTGAGTCAGGCAATTTAATAACACGCCTTCACACACTATCATGGAGGGAAGTCAAAGATGCTTTTATTGTCTACATCTATAGATTTAGTTGTCGTATTAAGTTGAACTTTTATAATTAGATGTTTGCACTTCTTCGCAGGATGGAGGGCAACAGGATCAGCTTTCGTGGCCTGTCGTCTCTTAGTGCACTGACTCCATTTCCACTGCAGGCAGTGGTGTAAGTAAAAGTCATTTAAAGCAGTGTTTCCATTACATTACATTGCATTGCATTTGGCTGACGCTCTTATCCAGAGCAACTTACAATGAGGTAGGTACAGAGTTAGGTGCCTTGCTCAAGGGCACCTCAGTCATGCACCTCATCACTCCCCCACCCACATTTTTACCTGGTCCCCCGGTGAGGATTGACCAGGTATTGCAATGATTCTGTCCGTGTGTGTGTGTGTTGTCTGTCCACCGTATCACAATGACCCTGTCCGTCCACATGGGGGACAAGGTTGCCATCTGTGATTGCACTTGTTTCCTACTGGTACAGTGCAGTTATTTGACACACACATGTGGACTGTTGTAGACAGACGATTAAGTTAAGATGCACAACACTATTCGACTAAGTGCACTGTGTCACTGGTGGTCAGCTTTTTAAAAACCTGATAATAATAATCACACTAACACTGAGATAAAAGGAGATTAAGCACTCACACATAATATGCAAAGACACACACACACACACACACACCTGAGACTGATTGAAGCTTTCTGGCTTGCAGTGCGATCTGGAACGACGTGAGCGAGGAGGAGGCGGCAGCCCTGAACGCCGTGTCGCCGGGCGCTGGCTGCTTCACCGCCGCCTTCACCGACGACAGCATGTGGGAGCAGTGGGGCACGTGGGTCCTGCGGCGTTGCCAGGGCAACAGCGCCGAGAAGCTGCTGAGCGTGCTGCAGAAGGTGTGCCCCCGCCAGCGCACCCTGGAGGTGCCCTGGACACGCCGCTTCTACCGGCAGCTTCTGGAGCTCATCGTGGAGCGCATCAACCAGTGCAGCGACGAAGATGACGAGGACAGAGACATACGCCGCAAACTGCAGGAGTTTGCCTCTGCGTTGCCAACTGATGTTATTTTGGATGATTAATTATGGGTTGTTATGGTTATTTATGTTATTTTGGGTGGTTGTTATGGTTGTTGATGTTGAGGTGATTAATATTGGGATATTATTAATGGGTTATTCTGGCTCCATTCCTGTTGAAGGTTTTTTTTTTTTTAATTATCTGACCAATATCTCTGTGAGATTGTTATTGTGCATGCATGCAACATTTGTGGCTCAGCATTTCCCATTTTTGCATCTGTGTTTTAAAGGCCCTTTTATTGACCTGCACCTTGTTTGTACACTCTGACCAATATCTCTGTGAGACTGTCTGTTATTGTATAGAGAACATAAAGGCCCTTTTATTGATAGCCCCCCTGTTGGTACTCTGTTTACAATTTTTTGACCCAGGGAAGCATTCACTTTTGTCTTTTTCTGTTATAATAAATATTTTCTATTTTTTGAAGACATACTGTTTTTATTTACAGTATTAAAGAAAAAAGCACAGATTAAGATTAAGTTATATGTGGATCTGTCTCACACATATGCACAGCTAAAAAAACACCTTGACTAAATAATTCTATGTGCTGTTTAATCTGGAATTTTCCTCCGTGATGGGCATTAATTTATGTCAACATATTATTCCTTGATTTTCATGTGTCAAAATTAACTCTTGGTTATTCAGAGTTAACAGAGAATGGCTAAATGGTATATTGTACCTTATTCTCTTGTGTTCATATTACTACTGTAGCAGAGTAAGCTCAGCTCCTGGCTGTATTGCTGAGGTGAGGAGGCGAAGCTGAGCTCTGCAAATCTAACTCTGATTACAACCATATACTGTATTTAGGACGTGGAATGACTTAGATCATTTTGGCTAAATGACGCCCTCTTTTGGTAACCATATTTGAGCTACAGTTAATTTCATTTAAGCTGAAATGACAACACTAACAGCTCATATTGCGTACATTCATGACAGATTTGTTTAATAACCAGTCAGTCTGTCCATCGAGAAATTAAAAAACGACATTTGATGGTGGACCGCATAGTGACAGGCCACAGTTGTCCCACAGGCCGTAGTTTGTTCACCCCCTGATTTGTGTAAGAGTAGGCTATAAAGCAGTGCAGACCTGATCTATTCCACCGTCAGAAAAGGAAAATCAACGGCCGCCATGCATGCATACACGACTAGAGCATGCTAATGTGCTATTGTCACACACAACTTGGTAAGTGCTGTGTTTAAGGTAGGAATTATTTAATAATAAAAAAATGAGAAAGTCACGGTCATTATAGATGATAAACATAGGCCTACAAGATGTGTATTTAAACAGAAATAGAAGGAGGACAAATAAATCAAGTTGCAAACATAAAAGAAAAAAATATTAAAAGATGAGAAGTTTCTTAAATACTGTCAAAGTTGTTATGCTATTTTGCAAAAACTAACTAAAAATAACTTTCGGCAACATTCGGATGTATTTTTCAAATTCACAGAAAAAACTTTAAGTAGGGGCAGAGCGATGTACAGTCTCTCTCTCTCTCTGTCTCTCTCTCTCTCTGTGGCTCGGAGTTCGAGCAAAAAAACTCACGCCCCTTTCTCGAACTTTCGCGCCACTCTTTGACGTCATTGACGGGCGACAACTGGGTTCCCATTTTTAAGCCTGTTTAGTTCATAAAACTATCTAAGAATTTAGTTATATGATATATGCCATCACAACATGTACTAAATTATAATCTCACGTCTTGATATTTGTTTAATTGCAGAAAGGCAACGAATATACTACAAAAGACTTACTACATGTTTTTCTATCATGAAGGACCCCCAAAGCCACTAAACGAATCAATGGCGTTTGTGTATGTATCTGTAGCAATGTGATCCTGCAGCGAGCAAAAGTTTATCGAATACTGAGTGTGTACCTGAGATTGAAGGAAAGGTATGTGATTCCACGTGACATGAAATGAAGTGCATGATGAATTTACCGACATTTGTTCTTTTTGTTTGAAATGTTCAGTTAACTAAATGAGCTAAATGTGGTTACAACAAGGCAGGGTCGATGGCCTGCTTGCTAACGTTGTTACATTGACCCTTTTTGCATTACATTTGCTCAAGAGTTTCGTCCTTGTCAGGCATTCATTACAGTTCTGCAAAGTTGTTGATAGTCACTGGATAATTTGTTCCTCATAATTTGTGTGGACCCTTATACCCTGTTGTGTCTGCTATATATTATAGTAACCTAATCTAACGTTTACTGTTAGGTTTGGACAAGACGCCAACCATGTCTGACACTGAAAAGAGACCCTCAGGAAGAGACATCTCCAGTAAAAACCCTAGCGCAGAGAAGAAAGAGAATGAGAAGAAGAAGCGATCTCGGGTGAAACAGCTATTGGCAGATGTCAAAAAACAAGTGGAGTTCTGGTTTGGCGACGCAAATCTTCACAAGGACCGGTTCCTAAAACAACAGATCAACGAGTCGAGAGATGGATGTAAGCCTTCACCTTTGTATTTTATTGTTAAACACCAGAATGGCGTTGGAAATATGGAGACGCATATTTGCGTTGCTTGTTCTCTTTAAGCCATTACAGAGCAAGACTATTGCAAATGAAGTATTTCACCTGTGTGTGTGTGTTTACAGATGTAGATATATCAGTATTGACAACGTTTAATAAAATGAAGAAGCTTACCACAGATGTGAAGCTGATTGCCAGAGCCTTGAAAAATTCATCCATGGTGGAGGTAATCTGCGATTAGCCAGATCATTATTATATGCACACTACAGCCATTCTGTACTCTGTTCTTAAGCTTGTAGAAGTCTTGCATATATTCTGTGTATTTTTATGTTTAACTACCAACTACAATGCACAGGTAAAGTTGACAAATGTGTAATGATTAATCTAAAAAGAAAGCGATGTGTGGCATATACAGGTTATCAGTTTAAATGCTGTTTTATGTTCTAAATGTCTGTCTCATCAGGTGAACCTTGAAGGAACACGCATTCGCCGTAAACATCCTCTTGGGGCGGATCCGAAAGATGTGGACAAGCGCACTGTTTATGTGGTAAAAATAAATAAATAAAAAATAGCAGGGTTGGGGGCTGCCGACATGTTAATGTAATTAATGTAAAATATAAAAAGTGGTACCCCCAAATTATGGAGGGGTAATTCACACACTTAGCCCTCCGTTTTATGTTTTTTGTTTAACCCCTTTACCTCTGAAGCCACTGTTGCCCATTACTAAGCTGCACGTTTCCGAAAAAAACTCTCTTTTGTTTCAGTCCGTCTGACTTTGTGGCATTCGCTAAAATGACGTTCTTTCCCCAGGAACTGCTGCCAAAGGCTGTCACCCACGCTTGGGTAGAGCGTGTGTTCAGCCAGTGTGGCACTATCTTGTACATCAGCATCCCCAGGTACAAGTCCACGGGCCAGTCCAAAAGATTCGCCTTTGTGGAGTTCGAGACTGTGGAACAAGCCCAGAAAGCCATAGAGGTAGGTGTGAGGTGTCATCATACCCTGAAAGCTGAATACGGCTAAGGGCTCATTCACACCAAACACTCTCCGTATTCAGCGCGTGGCCGTATTCTGTCCGTACAATATGTTTCTATGGTGATAGAATACGCTCAGAATACGCTCAGAACACGGTTGCGGTGGGAATGGTCTCATCTGCCAACGTGCATTCTAAATGAATACGGACAGAATACGCTCAGAATACAGCCACGCGCTGAATACGCAGAGAGTTTGGTGTGAATGAGCCCTAAAGCTAGGTGTATACTCGCCGCATGCAGAAGTGCGCGCGCAAACGTGACGTCACAGCGCCGCACGCCCATACATACTTCATTCGACACACACGGCAATCTTCTCCTCGTCAGAGGTGTCAAATGCCTCAGTAGTTCGGGAGCCTTGCGTGTCAGAGGAGTGAAACATGACTGAATTGCAGGTTTGCATCATGATTTGGGAATTAAACTGGATAAATCCGAAAAGGTTTGAGTCAGTGTGTATATTTGCAGTGTTTTCAGCTTTATACGACCTTATGAATGATGATAGGATAAGGCAAAAAGTTAGCTTAATAAACGAACTGCAGGTTTGCACCTACGTTGGTTTGTGAATAAAACTAAACAAAATCCTAAAAGTTTTTAGTCAGTGTTTGTATTTCTTGTGAGTTTCCAGTAATATTAGCTGATTTGTAGCAATGGAAAATACATGTTTAGGCTGGGAGTTACTAGGCTAAAGTTAGCTGAAACCAGACTAGCCATTGCCTATGGTTTTCAATGGGGCTGCCGTGCGCAAGTTACAAAAAATCGGAGGTGCGTGCACGGCAAACCTGCGCTTGAGAACGCCGTGCCAGATGTGCACTGACGTCATTTTGACGTCACTTTTGCGCGCGCACCACTGCGCGCGGCGAGTATATCCAGGCCTTAATGGTGGGCGATTAATCAGTCGCGATTAGTGTTTATCATTAAATTCGGGTCAATTATGATGGTTACTCTTTGGCATATGTAATCAGTCACATGGCAGAAAGGGCGCAACAACTGTCAAACAGAGTCGAGAATCAATCAAGAAATGTATTTACCACATGCATATTTGTACAGGTACCAGTTGCAATGAAATGTAGATTGCGACTAATAATTAGGCTCTCGGTTCTGGTCTGGTCAGTGTGCCTTTCCCTGCACCAGTGCAATTTGTGAGTTTCGCACAAGGGTAGATGTCTTTTATCATTTGCAAATCAAAATTGTGATACTGTTTTATCCTGTGCTTTTGTGCTTTGTTCTAGGGTTATATATATATATATATATATATATATATATATATATATATATATATATATATATATATATATATATATATTATAGTAATAATATATATTACTAACACTTATCATAGTTCATATTATAGTTACACAGAATTGAGTTGTGCCTGGTGTTAAAGGTGTACAATTCTTCTGGTGTGGTAGTTCTAAACACAGATAGAGTAACCCATGTCTTATCTGTCATG
>CM050200.1:4630709-4673209 GCA_027475355.1 Coilia nasus
GAGCCGGGGCACTCGTGCCTGACGTAGTCCACGTGGGTGGTGCTGTGGAAGTCCATGTCTCCGCTCGGGGCCACGTAGCCCTCGGCCTGGCGCTGTCGCCTGGCGGCCAGCGGCCACGCCTGGTACTTGTCGCGGAACTCCGTGGTGCTCTGGAAGGCTGGCGTTGGCCGGTTCTGACTCTGCGAGCGCTGGGCGGAGGAGCCGGCACGCACGGGGGCGCTGGAGGGCCTCTGCAGCGCCTCCGGTGGATGGGGAACGTACTGCAGGCGGTAGTGGGAGGTGGCGCAGAAGGGCGTGGACTCACGCCGATCCACAGAGTGGGCGGGCGGCTTGCAGGACTGGCGCATGACCGTGCCGCTGACGGGCCGGAAGTCGTCCTTGAAGGTGCTGGTGGCGCAGAACGAGCCTGTGTTGAGCGTCAGGTTGTCCACGAGCCGGTAGGGCTGGCGCCGCTGGAGAGGCCACGTGCGGAAATCGTCTGCAGGAACAGCAGCCACAACATACAACTTAGAACACCCACACCATACTGCGTGGAACCCTGCTACCATAGAACTTAGAACACCCACACCATAGAGCGTGGAACCCTGCTACCATAGAACTTAGAACACCCACACCATACTGCGTGGAACCCTGCTACCATAGAACTTAGAACACCCACACCATAGAGCGTGGAACCCTGCTACCATAGAACTTAGAACACCTACACCATAGAGCGTGGAACCCTGCTACCATAGAACTTAACACACCTGCAACATACAGCATAGAACACACACACTGTAGACCTTAACAAAACCTGCAACAGAGAGCACAGAACACTTGTACTATAGAACTTAACACAACTGCAACATAGAGCGCAGAACACTCATACTATAGAACTTAACACATAGAGCATAGAACACACACACTAGAACTTAACACACCTGCAACATACAGCACAGAACACTCATACTATAGAACTTAACACACCTGCAACATAGAGCACAGAACACTCGTACTATAGAACTTAACACACCTGCAACATACAGCATGGAACACTGGCCACACAGAACATGGAACAACCACAACATAGAACTTAGATCACCGCCACCACAGAACATGGAACAGTCACACCATAGAACTTCAATCAGGTCCACCATAGAGCATGGAGCACTGGAAACATAGAACGCAGAACACCCACACAATAAAGTGGGAAAGTTGGCAGCTGTGTTCCAGTGGTTAGGGAGTTGGTGTTGGGATTGGAGAGTCGCAGGTTCGAATCCCGTCCTACCCATGGCTGAAATGCCCTTGAGCAAGGCATCTAACCCCACACTGCTCCAGGGACTGTAACTGGAACCCTGTAAATAACTAAGTCACTCTGGATAAGAGCGTCAACTAAGTGTAATTAATGTAACTAATATGTAACTAATGTAACTAGAAAAGGAAATAAGCCTGTGAACAGCTATGAGTGTTTTAGTCTCAGAAGTAAAGACTGGCAAAAGTTAAAAAAAAAACAACTATTTAGCTATTAGTCAGTAGTGTGGCCCCTTCTTTCTCAGATGCTTTTGCCTGCCACCTGTAAGATTATTTTTTAAACGTGCGCACCTTCTCACTGCTACTTTTCCTTTCTCTTACCCTTGTAAGTGGACAGGACGTCCATCTTTGCTGCCGTAGAGGGCTGGTACTCCTGGGCCATGGCGGGCCTGTGGCGCCGTGCGTGTATGGCGTGCCTCTGGAAGTTCTCGCTGTACGTGGTGGTGGTGCGCATGTCTCCCTCAGGGGGAACGTAAGCGCTCTGGGGTCTCGCTTTCCGGGGAATCACTGGGTGGGGCACGTAGTCTGACCTGGAAGGTGCAAATCATGTGAGGCCGCAGCAGTTGTGTGTGTGTGTGTGTGTGTGTGTTAGCCATGCATGTTTGCATAAATGATTTGCACACCTGGAAATAATTGATCCTAATTCCCTATACATGGTTGTGCTTTTAGGGACCCTGTCCTTGGCCACCCGTCGTGACCTTCCACCTCTGACCCCAGGGCCCTGTTGGCCCGTTCACCAATTTGGCGGCCTTTGCAGTTACTGACCTAAATGCCAAAAATGAACTTTGCAAAATGTGAACCTTTATCCCACACTTGCAAATAAACACTAGTTCAGAGCCCACTCAACAGTAAATCATTATTATTATGCGTCCAAATTCTGCTGGCCACTTTCATATTTTCCCCGCATTTGGCTGGGGGCTGGTGCAGACTTCCCTTCTGCCCTGTTGGGGTTCACCATCACTGACCTGAAGGTGGTCATATTGGCCATTTTGCCCTCCGGAGGTAGGTACCCATCCTGGTAGCGTATGGCTGACCGTACTTCTGCGTCGGGGTGGGCGGTGAACTTCCTCTTGTACTCCGAGATGTGGAGTTCATCCGCGACAACGGTATGTGCGTCAGGGGCCTTGGGGCCCGGTAAGTCCCAGGGACAGTGATGCTTCCTGCGGGGAGGGAGAGAGAGAGAAAGAGGCAGAGAGAGAGGCACAAGCTTCAGCTTCAAGCTTTAGCATAGTCCCAGCCACCGAGCACCCGGCTATCTAAATAGTCTCCTTTGCACTTACAGAAGAGGAGTGAGAACACTCCTGCATCTCTCCACGAAGGTCACTCACACTCACTCTCTGTCCTCCCCACTGGAGTTCTACACCGACGGAGACAGCATTTCACAGTCTTTTGACGGTGTAGAAAGATGCTCGGCTGTCATTTCATGGCGCTTTAATGAACTAACAAATCCAAACAAGTTCTGCGTCCCCATCCTCAGCGCGCTTACCTTTTTAGAAGGCTATTCTCTGCTTTTCGCACCGTTTGTCCGACCCTTCAGGCGCACTCCGTCCCCTGCCGTTTGCATTCTCTTCCTTCGCACCGTTTTAAATTATTGACCAGAGGAACACGCATGGCAACAGTGGAGTACGAGCGGAGTGCGCGGCAGCGGAGATCGTGTCTAAAAATAAACACGCGTGGATTACTCACTCCGCAGAGAGAAAAAAGCAGCAGGGCGGAGGATGGCGTTCAGTGACTATGATGGGTTAGCGGCAGTAACGTTTTTTTTTTTTTTTTTTTTTTTTTGATCCGTCAGGATTAAGCTGGGGCTTTCAAAAGGGAAATAAATAAATAAACGCCAAAGAGTAAAAATAGGAATGAACAAAATTACACGGGCTGCTGGAAGGTCACTGGCCACTGAGGGAGGGGTGTGGGGGCGGTGGCGTTGCACCTCTCACCTCCTTGGAGAATTCGCGGTAATGAACTTGAACCGACTCCGAGCAATGCACAAATTAATGAAATGATTACCAGCCGAGACGTGTTCAGACAAGACACCGTGGTTGTTTTAGCAGACGAGCATTAATCTGTCCAGCATGTACGGAACTGTCAGAGGAAGTCACGCTGTGGTCTCCATCTGTTAGTTCTTTCCCCGGTCCAACGGGCCACCAGAACAGCCGTAGGGGACAGGTGAACACTCATACTCACCCGCAGTTGCAGATCTGACAGGCACACTGCGTTGTCATCGTTGCTGGTGATGTTTGACTCGTTGTCAGACCAAAGCTGCTCGGCGTTGGCTACATCTCAGAAAGTGGGGAGGTCGGCAAATGAGAATAAAACTTATAGCCTGGAGTGTCTTGAAGCCCCTTGACTGCGCCGGAATTACTTTTGCCCTCTAATTCAGATGTGAGACATCTTACTGATCACTACTATGAACTCGTCGGCCAGCCAGACATTGCTTCTGTCGATAACTTATTCGATTCATGAAAAAAGGACGGGCTTGGATTTGTTCTTCGTTCTAAACCTGTTACATAACAATCGTTACCGTCATTTGCTCATTTTGATGTGCAAAATAGAACATTCCAGCGTTCTATTTACATCGTCTGTTATGCTTGTGCATGTTGGGCCTACTTTTACACCGTGGCCTCCGAGAGTTTGATTTTATTTGAATGATTATGCATTTATGCGCGTTGTTTTTGTTTTGTCCACAAGGTGTCATCAGAGCATCAACAGTCGCAGGCGTCAATGAGTTTTTCAAAGCCATTCATCGTTCAGTTATTAGAAGATACTAATTAGCCTTCCGTTTATCTCATTCTTGCAAAGTGAAATAAAAATTCACACTTACTGTCATTAAAAAGCAACACAAACATACACTAAATCTTTGTAGGTTACATATTGGGTATTGAGTATTATTAGTACTAGTGATAGGCAACTAATAATAATAGTTATTGTAGTAGTAGTAGTAGTAGTAAGAATAATAATAGTAATAATACTTATCATAATGTTCCAGTCCTGCAGCTCTTCTGCATCCTGTTTGTCTTCTGTCATCATTCAGGTCAATTCTGTGTGTGTATTGCATTCTTTCAGCAAACTGATGTGTAAGAAAATTGACCCTCTTAAATACTGAAGATACTGGTGATGATGAAGGTGATGTCATCCTGTTCTTAAAGTTAACCAGGAACAAGGAAATAGGACCTATCAGCAACGAAACATATATCTGAGATAACGGAATATCTGAGAAGCATTTTTAGTGGTAAGGTGTGTGTGTAAGAGAGAGAGAGAAAGATGTAGATTTGTTCCCCTGGTAAGTGTCTGGTGTTGGAAGTTTTTTTATTTGTTTTATTTTATATGTCTTTTCCGGGTGTGTCTGCCTTAGTGTTTTGTCTGTAGTGATGAAGTGACTGCTCTCAGGCCCAGCCCATAGGACCCAGTACCCATTGAAGGCTGTTTAAAAGACACATTGAAAAGCGGGTGGAAACGGGGAGCGCAGCACCTTATTGCACTCCAGATCACAAGGTGGCAGCAGTGCACAAACCACACTATGGGAGGCACAGAGTTAAAAATGAATTTGTTTTATTACATTTAACTTAAAGTAATGCAATCAATGTGTACAATGTAATGGATGTATAAAACATTCCTGGCACTACAATATACACTATTATTTCCATTTGCAATGAAGAAAAAACTAATCACATTATACATATATTAATTCATTTTCTAAAATCTCATTCAATCTGGTGATAAAACTGTTCAGGCAGGTCTGAGATACAATACAGGCCAAAAGTTTGGACACACCTTCTCATTCTATGCGTTTTCTTTATTTTCATGACTATTTACATTGTAGATTCTCACTGAAAGCATCAAAACTGTGAATGAGAACACACATGGAACTAGAAAAGCACTCCGAGAGCACAGACCTTCGCCAAGGCAGCTGAAATCTCCACCTTATACCATCTCCACCTGAAGACTTTCTGTTTGATGGGTAAACAAGCATTCTGATTTGTAGAGTTATGAGCAAAAATGTCCAAATTGGCCCTGTCTCGCAAGGGTGAAGAATTCTTTAAAAAAAAATCCCGGATCGAGATGGTGATCCGGATCACCAGCAAAAACTAATCAGTTCTAAGTTAGCCAACTTCTGATCTATTCTGAAGATTTCGTCAAAATCCGTCCAGAACTTTCTGAGTTACGCTATTAACAAACAAACAAACAAACGGACAAACAAAACAAACCAATGCCGGCAATAACACAACCTCCTTGGTGGAGGTAATTATGTACTTAACTAAAAAGTGTAAAATAACTTAAAACATGTCTAATATTCTAGTCATGAAAATGAAGAAAACAAATTGAATGAAAAGGTGTGTCCAAACTCCTGGCCTGCACTGTATATTCAGTGAGTCATCACAACAACTCCAGATTGTCTGGAAAGAGGCACATTCTACTGTATATGTGTATATCCCAAACATATACAGTCATTGATCCCAAAGCCTAGTGCTCACCCAAGGCACTGTATTTGCCAGATGTCGCATGCCACAAGGCTGTCCATCCAAAAGGCTTTTCACTTCCGATACCCCACAATCCCTTGCATGGTCTTGCTTTGAGTTAAAAGAAAATGAACATGGCATTGAGGCGGTAAACTCCTAGGTGATTATACTATCAATATAATATCATTGTAGGTTTCGGCAGTCAGTTGCTGACGAGGCCCCTCCAAAACATTGGGACACACTAATTATTTAAAAAGGATTTCTTGGAAGGCTGTCTCAGAGATGACACGAGGGAAGATCCTGGAAGACTTGTCCTGCTGTTGTCATGCGGCCCACAGCTCCTCCACTAGGAGGCGCTGCTGTGCCTGAAGGATCCTGTAGAAGGCCAGTTTGCCCTGGGCTCCAGCTGAGTGCAGACCCTCATAAAGGGCCCTCATTTTCCCCTGACTGGTGGCAGCAGCTTGGATGGTGGCGTAGGTCTCCTGGCCAATGACTCGCTGGGAGAAGAGTTCGTCTGCCACGGGCATCACCTCCGTCACCCTCCTGATGAGTTCTGCCCTGTTCTCATCCACAAATACAGCTGCCACCTTGCTGCCAACCTGCCCCTGGTCACCGCTGGGCGGCAGGTAGTCCTTCCTGCGGATCTTGGCCCTCCAGACCAGTTCCGTGCGCTGACTGCTGACGACCTCCATATCGAAGCTCTCGTCTGGCACCTCCATGTAAACCTCACAGTAGTTCCCCGTGGACAGCGGCCACAGGCTTATCTTCTCCGGGACGATCTCCGACTCGCACGACGTCCTCACGCAGACGCTGTCTTCGTGCCGTAGCGGGCCCGTGGCGCCGGGTTTGTCGATCCACACAGCCTTGGGCTTCTCTTTGGTGTGGATGGCCCGTATGTGAGCCGGGTCATTGGGTACCAGGTAGACGTGCAGAACCAGAGGAGAGCTACAGGTGCAGAACAGAAGCAGCTCACAGTGGACTTTGGGCATGACCCAGTCTATGACGGACAATACCAACCCCAGCAGCGAGAAAGAGGGCTGGAGAATCCTGGCGTGGTGTCGGGTCAGCTCACACTCCTCCAGACTTACCCCGCCATCCTGTTCATGCAGTACCTTCACAGCTTTGGACTGGGGTGCCTTAGAGCCTCCCAAACACAGGAAATGTGGGAGGTGGATCTCCTCCAGCTCTCCTGACGTGATCCTGATGTCCATCAGAGGACCAGCTGGTCTTAACTGCATCTGGGCCAGCTGTTCAGCAAAGACGTACCAGTCTGTGAAGTGATACTGCAGGGTGACTGGACCAGCACACGACCAGCGCAGACCGGTGATCGAGCACTCATAGCTCCCTGCTGGAGAGCTCAGGCTGTAAGTTGAGATGCTCTTCTCTGTAGAGACCTCAGGCTCCAACAGGACCCAGTGGCTGCTGTCTGGAACTTCCACGCAGGACTCACAGCTTCTCAGTAGGAAGTTGCTGTGGGGACCTTCCCTATAAAGACACACACACACACACACACACACACACACACACACACACACACACACACACACACACACTTGTTCAGGTTGATCAGGGTAAACAAGCCTAAGCTCTGAAGTGCAGACTGAGAGTTCTGTCCATCTGAACATGGGGCAGGCCAAATAGTTTGTCTTCAGGAGTGCTGTGGTATTTCTAGAGGCCACTAGATTAAAGTATGAGGCTACACTCATTTCTTTTCCTTACAATATCACAGGCACCAATAAGAGGTGTGTTGTGTGTGCCAACTACGGTGAGCTTTGCAGGTAACCCTTGCACATTCAACCGTGACCACAGACTCTCTCCAGGTTCCTCCAAAAGACTGTGTTTTGTGTGTGTGTGTGTGTGTGTGTGTGTGTGGTCCACCACTCACTTGGAAGGTTCCGCAGATAGCAGCTGTGTCCCTGGGTCGGGCTGGGCTTTGTGTGTGAGTTGCAGCTCTGCAGCATCTGAGTGGAGGGGCCTGCTGATGACGACTGCTGGTTGTTCCGGATGCTTCTTTCTGAAGGTATGACCAGCCACCCTTGGGAACATCATTGTATTAAATGTTAAAAGGCGCTTCACATACGCCACAGTTAACCTGTCATAGAGCAGGGGTTCCCAAACTTTTCAGACCGTGACCCCCAGTTTTAGGCTGCTGACGACCCCCGACCCCCGCGACCATTCTTTGTCACACGCGTGCGCACTCTCGCTTTCTATCTCGTTCGCTCCCCCCCTTCCTCTCTCATAATGTGGCTGTTTTACGCAACACACGTAAGGCAGTACAGCAAAAACAAAACTGAACATGATCTCTGAGCTGGTGTATTTTATTACCAAACTCAAGAGCGAAAACAAATAGGCAACATCCCACCATAACTTATAATGCTGAGCATATACAGACATATTACGAACAAGCAAGTAACATTAAACAGTTATAAAATTATGTATGCAGAAAAAAATGAATGTGATGGATGGGCGCTGTTTAATTATGCTTAATATTGAGAGGTTGCGGGAGATGCGGCGGGAGACAGTCCCAGAGAGCAGCACTTGTTCCAGCTCCGAGGCCAGTTTATCCCCGTGCATAATCCGACTCATCGATTGCTGCTAAATTTTCCCAATCGTGTGTGGCTTTTTGTCTGCGCAATTAAATATGCGACCTCACATGAAGCCTTCTGCATCTTTACAGAGACAGTTGTTTGCTTAGTAAGGGCTTTCTTCTGCCCCTGTATCACTCTCTTTTCTGCGAAAAAAGTCACTGGGTTTATCTGTGAGGCTGGGATGCTTGGTGTTTGTAATACTCCACGAGCTCTGGAAACCCGACGTTGGGATGCAGATTTAAACAGTAGGTCATTGCCAGAGGAGGGTCTGCTGATAGCTATGCTAATCGGGCACAAATCACACATTTGATGCTCGCTAATGGGAGGGTGATGGCAAAAGCATTGTTTCTGGAAATCATCTCGCGACCCCCCGCCACCGCCCCTGCGACCCCACTGGGGTTCAGGACCCCTACTTTGGGAACCACTGTCATAGAGTGCCTTTCAGTGCGTTTAACATTGTTTGTTAACACTCACGTTAGCGTCTCCAGTTTACTGCTGGGATTCTTAAGGAGGCCTGTGAGATGCTGAAGGTCATCTGAGTGAGGAAGGACGTTGCCCCACAGGTCTAGTTCCTTTAAACAGGAGTGTGAGCTGAGAGCCGATGCCAAGACAGCGCAGCTTTTCTCTGTGAGGGAACACCACCTCAGCCTGGAAGAAACAGCACAGCTGAGTATCACTGCTATTACATATGCTACCTGTGCAACACACACACACACACACACACACACACACACACACACACACACACACACACACACACACCTCAGCCTGGAAGAAACACAGCACAGCTGAGTATCACTACTACTACATATGCTACCTGTGCAACACACACACACACACACACACACACACACACACACACACACACCTCAGCCTGGAAGAAACAGCACAGCTGAGTATCACTGCTATTACATATGCTACCTGTGCAACACACACACACACACACACACACACACACACACACACACACACACACACACACACGCACACACCTCAGCCTGGAAGAAACACAGCACAGCTGAGTATCACTACTATTACATATGCTACCTGTGCAACACACACACACACACACACACACACACACACACACACACACACACACACCTCAGCCTGGAAAAAACACAGCACAGCTGAGTTATTACTATTACATATGCCTGACTGTACAACACATACACACACATGCATGGGGGAGGGTTGTGATCACAGTTAAACTAGTACTTTGACACACACACACACACAGTACATTAATCATTAGACCCCTAAACCATTACACAACCTGTATTTCACCCATCACAGGGTGCCCCTTCCTTTTCTAGATCAGAAGCTTTGTGTTTACACTCACACAAGTTTCTCTAACTGACAGTGCGGACTCTTAAGGAACTCTGCCAGATGTGTGATTCCTGCATCATAAAGCCGATTGCCACTCAGTGTCAGCGCTTTCAAACTGCAGGGGGTCGATGTGGCAGCTGATGCTAAAGCAGCACACCCCTGCTCTGTGATGGCACAGCGTTGCAGCCTGGGAGAAACATAATGATGTGCGTTAGCAAGCATTTTAGGCAGGGAGTGTCATAGGGGTGGCTATTGGCAAGGACTTTACGATACATATTACGTTACATTTGTCACAATACGATTCTATTACGATATTCTACATAGTTCTACATTCTACATAGTTCATTGAAAATGTAAAAATAGAGCTGAATTATCAGTTACATCTTGTCAAAACTGAATTAAATCAACATAACTCAGAGGTACTGAACTCAACATAACTCCAAAATATAAAGTGCACAGGATTTAGAAAATAAACTACTGGAGGACAGAGCTACAATCTTTATATTTATTTTTCTGGGGTCAGAATTTGATATAGTATACTGTGGAAATTAGTATCACGATACATGGCAATATCGATGCTTAAATCAATATAGTATATTGTGAAAATTAGTATCACGATATATTGCGATAACAGTATTTTTGCACACCCCTACAGTATCACGCATACTGATGAGATGGTTGCTGTGAGCATCAGCTGAAGAGTGGACACAAAGAGCTCAGATGCAAAACCCTTTAAGTTCATTTGCGATGAATTTACAGAAATATGTTTTCAATTGGATTGTTTTGGCTTTATTTCTTTTTATTTGATGATAACATTTGAATTGCAGTTTCACTGAGATTACTTGGAAATTATTCTCAAAACAACTTATTTTTTGAATACATATATATATACATATACATATTTCTGACAAGTGACTTGGAGGGTTCTGCATCTGAACTTTTGACACATTCAACATGCCATGCCAACTAGCCATGACATGCCATCACTACAGTTGAGGATGTGCTCTGACTGCTATTCCACTGAGCCTGCCTCTTGGGTGTCAGAGGGCATGTTTGGTACCCCAGGTTTACCTCTGGGCCAACTTAGACCAACACCCACACCACAGGATAAGCTGCAGTCAGGTCCTAGCAAAGTAGCAATTATTCATATACCTAGACCTAGTTACTTTGGCAAACTATGTAAATTGCGGTAGATTACAGTTTTTAAACACTCACTCCAGTGTCTCCAGTTTGCAGTTGGGATTGTGGAGGAGGTCTGATAGATGCTGAACTCCTGCATCCTGAAGTCTATTGTAACTCAGGATCAACTCCTTTAAACAGCAGAAGGCTGATCCGGCAGCTGAGGCTATTGCAGCACAACTCCTCTCTGTGAGTCTACAGCCACCCATCCTGGGACAAGCATAACGATGAATGTTATTTGATTATTATTAGTCTTACATGTTTTTCCAAGTATTTGTGGTTGTGTGTTAACACTCACTCTAGTGTCTCCAGTTTGCAGTGGGGGTCCTTGAGGAGCTCTGACAGATGCTCAACCCCTGCATCATAGAGCTCATTGCCACCCAGTGTCAGCCTCTTCAGACTGCAAGACACTGAACTGGCAGCTGATGCTAACACAACACAGCTTCCCTTTGTCAGGAGACATTTAATAAGCCTGGAAGAAAAAAAATGACACATATAACACAGAGGTATGATGTATCTGAAACATAAGGCTTTGTGTCACACTCGTGTGTGGTCTATCACATGTTAACACTCACTCCAGTTTCTCCAGTTTGCAGAGGGGATTCTTCAAGAGGTCTGACAAATGCTGCACTCCTGTATCATAAAGATCATTTTTACTCAGGTTCAGACTTTTCAGACTGCAGGTTGAAGTAGCAATAGCTGCTGCTAAAGCAGCACAACTCTTCTCCGTCAGAGAGCAGTTCTCCAGCCTGGAAAAAAAAAAACATAAAAACATCTCCGAACATTACACTAAAACATCCTTCCGACTAAAGCCCTAGAAAACACCACAACATTTAGATCCCAACATTTAGATCCACACTTTTGTTGGAATTGACCATTCATGCTTAGGGTGCACAGTCAGAATTCCTTTAAAGAAGTACTTCCACGAGAAACAGTTAAGTACTTGCTCTTTTGAAATACGACAGGTCACCCCGAGTTGCATATGCATGCTGCACGTGAACATGTTTTTCTAACCTGACTGCCTCCATTAGTCAGTGAAAGAAAGTAGGCGGAAAACGAGTGAATAAGAAAAAGGCCAACAAAGTGACGTAGGTTTGTAAATTAGAAAAAGCTATGCCACAGCTGTGATTACTGGAGTTTTGTTGCAGCACACATTCACTTAGCGAAGTATAGGTAAGTATGTGCGTTTGTGTAGAACGTTTAGATCTTCTATTTGGTTCGCTATGACCGAATGAACTTTGAATGATTGTAGCCTGTGACTAGCATAGCTAAGAACCTGTCATTCTCCCTGCTCCATCTCCTCCACCAAACTAGAACAGCCTGAAACAGAAGCACTAAAGTATTTTTTTCACCAAAACCGGCTCACAGGGCATTCATTAATACTAGAGACCATCGCAAAATTAATGAAAACACGATGGAAGTACACCTTTAAGGAGAAACACGTTTTTACAAGAGAAAAATAATACAACATATTAATAACTCTGGGGAGTTGAAGGTTCATCTGTCAACCATGATTTTTCTGGAGTTTCACTGGTCCTCTTTACTTACAAGCCGGCAAAGTTTTGACCAGTGAGGTATTTCAGAAAGTACCTCCAGAAAAATCTGGTAAAATTCTTAAGTTTAAAAGCAGCTATAGAGACCATCTGGTGAAGGGAGCTCTCTCTCTCTCTCTCTCTCTCTCTCGCTCTCGCTCTGTCTCTCCCTTTTGTTTAAACTCACTCTAGTTTCTCCAGTTTGCAGTGAGGAGCCCTGAGGAGGTCTGAGAGATGCTGAACTCCTGCATCGAGAAGCTTGTTCTTACTGAGGTTCAGCTCCCTCAGACCGAATGAGGATGTGATGGCAACTGACGCTAAAGCAGCACAACTCTTCTCTGTAAGTGAACAACTTCTCAGCCTGTAGAGAAACATAATGGCAAATTAAAAGTTAATTACAAATTAAGTAACGTTTTTTTTAACGGTCTCTGTAACAGCATATCTACATAGATCAACATGTAACTTTATGTATTTATACAATATATACCCTACAATAATCCTAAACCTAAGTCTCAGGTCCAGTTCAAGTACATAACACTTAATTACACTGCACTTCATGATGTAGATACACTGTAAAATAAAGTGTACCTCAAATCATTTTAATTGTCCTTGCTGTACACATACAATACACACACACTGATACACACACCATGTAAACAACACGACTCTGTTGGTGTCTGTTTAAACTTACACTAATTTCTCCAGTTTGCAGTGAGGATTCTTAAGGAGGTCTGAGAGATGCTGAACTCCTGCGTCACAAAGCTCATTCCCTGACAGGTCGAGTTCCTTTAAACTGCAGGAGGCTGATCTGGCAGCTGATGCCAATACATCACAGCTCTTCTCAGTTAGGGAACACCAACTCAGCCTTGAGGAAACATAATGACACACCTGGTTATTGCTGTTACATTTATCTACCTGTACAAGACACACACACACACACACACACACACACACACACACACACAAGGCACACACGACACACTTGGGGTATGCTTTATTCACAGGTATTTAGCCTTACACTAGTCTCCTCAGTTTGCATTGGGGATTGTTGAGGAGGTCTGCCAGGTACGTGACACCTGCATCACGAAGCCCATTGCCTCTAAGGTCCAGCTCCTTCAGACAGCTGGAGGATGATCTGGCAGCTGATGCTAAAGTAGCACAGCTCTTCTCAGTGAGGGAGCAGTTCTGCAAGCTGAGAGAAACGTAATGATCCAACAACGACACAACTTTGTTTACACAGAACAGAAATGACTGGGTTGTGCACATTTCCCCCATGAAGCACACACAGTGCTGGGCACACTTACATAGAAACTCTGCATGTAATCCATTGCAGGATTTTTAATACACACACACACACACACACACACACACACACACACCGATAAGTTATCTACAGTAAAATTGCAAATGCATCAAAAACATACATTAGAATTGGAATAAAATAAATATTTTTTTAACTATAACTTCACACAGAAATTTGTACTATGCAATAGTATTTTTTTTTTACCAGGAACAAGACCAACCACACACCCACCCCGCATGCAGACACACACACACAAATTGCAGATTTACTTACAAAGCTGACGTGACCACTGGTATCAACCTCTGAAAAACTTCATCTGGACTTAGGAGTTCAGTTAGATCTTTCTCTGGTGTCCTAATGTACTTCTGCAGGTCAAATTCGTCCACTTGCTCTTCGGAAATCTTAAATTCAAACTTTCTTGTCTTCCATGCTGCTGGTAGAAGCATTTCTACAGATAGAGTTCCTGAGCTCCTGTCGATATCCTCCACCACGGCATGGTGATTTAACTCATTCAGACAGTAGAACAGGTTGATCCTTCTGTCCAAGGCATTTTGATCGCCAATCCTCTGTTTGATGAACTGAACTGTTGGCTCTAAGCTGTGTATTTGGCATCTTGTCTGTGGCAGTAGGTGTCTCAAGAGAATCTGATTGGACTCCAGTGCGAGGCCCAGAAGGAAGCGAAGGAATAGGTCAAGATGTCCGTTGTCACTCGCTAAGGCCAGATTAACTGCAGTCTTGTGTAGGTCATGGAGTGTTGCAGCTCTGAAGAGAGCAGAGAGCTGAGAGGTGTTCTGCTGGTCTGGGAGGACTCTGTCTTTGTTACAGAGGCAGAGGAACACAAATAGAGCTGCAAGAAACTCCTGAATGCTCAAATGCACAAAGCTGAAAACCTTTCCCCGGTACAGCCCAGGCTCCTCTCTGAAGATCTGAGTACACACTCCTGAGTACACTGATGCTTCCATGACATCTATCCCACATTCTCTCAGGTCCTCTTCATAGAAGATAACATTCCCCTTTTCCAGCTGTTGGAAGGCCAGTTTCCCCAGGTTGAAAATCATCTCTTCATCTGTCTCTCTTCTTTCCTGGTACTTCTCTGTTTTGACGCTTGTCTGAACAATCAGGAAGTGTGTATACGTTTGAGTGAGTGTCCTTGGTAATGCTACACTCTCTGATGCATCTGACATTCTCTCTACTACTGTGGCTAAAATCCAGCAGAACATTGGCATGTGGCACATGATGAAGAGACTCCTACATGATTTCAGGTGTGTGATGGTTCTGCTGGCTAGATCCTCGTCAGTGATGTTCTTCCTGAAGTACTCTTCTTTCTTTGGACCACTGAATCCCCTGATTTCTGTCAACTGGTCCACGTACTTTGGTGGAATGTGACTGGCTGCTGCTGGTCTGGTGGTGATCCAGAGGAGAGCATAGGGAAGCAGATTCCCCTTGATGAGGTTTGTCAGCAGTACATCCACTGGTGCCGGCATGGTCACATCACTGCACCTAGGGTTGAATTGGAAATCTAGAGGAAGTCGACACTCATCCAGACCATCAAAGATGAACACTAATTTGTACTCTGAACTGGTCAGGATCTTCGGATCATTAATATTTGAGAAAAAATGCAGAATAAGATCCATCAGGCAGAGTTTCATTTCTTTCATCAAGTTAAGCTCTCGAAAAGGAAGAGGAAATATGAAGTCGACATCCTGATTGGCCTGTCCTTCAGCCCAGTCCAAAATGAACCTCTGAACAGAGACTGTTTTGCCAATGCCAGCCACTCCCTTTGTCAACACTGTTCTCATTCTCATGGGGGGTTGTTTTCTGTGGGAGGGTTTAGAGTAGGGTAGAGTTGGGCTTAGATTGGCTGATGATTTAAAATATATATCATCGTAACATATATCATCGTAATCATCATCATCGTCATCTTCAGAATCACCGGAGATATCTCTGTGTCTGACTGACACAACGTGCCCTTTGCTCCAGTCATTGTCGGACAAGATTTTAAAGATGTCATTGCCGTTGATTGGTCTGCCTTGCGTTGCTTTTCTCCAGGATATTCTCTCTATTTGTCTGACCTCATGTTCATCATTGACCTCTCCTCCCCCCCCCTCTGTGATGTACAGCTCTGTGTAGGTCTCACGAAGGAGTCTGGCATCTCCCTGATTTGGTACTCCCTCAATCATGTGCTGAAACGCCCTCTTCAGTGCAGATTTCTGTTCCTCTTGGGCCCTTGGCTTTTTTAACGTCCATCTGAATACATAATAAATGGATAATAAAATGTGAAGAAATCGTTGACATATATTAAATATTATATCACATTTAATGGTATTAAATTTAAGTTCATGTCAACTGATAAAACACCTGGTAAAAGAATTGTAAATCACACATATTATTGATTGATAAATGGTATAACTGGATCTAATTCCTTAAGTATATAGTCAGTATACATGTTTTTTTTTTTTTTTTTAAGCTGACGAAGCAACTGGTGCAATTTTGGGTCACTGATTTTGTTGTGTTGGCACCATTCTGTCCTAACTAAAATTATCCTTATTAATAATCCATAAATACTGACCCGCGGGGAAGGCCCATGTGCAGGAGCACACTGCTGGCTCCGCCCCGTTTCTTCCACTCCCCTCCACCATCAGAATCACCTGAAAAGAGACGAGACACAAAGACAGAGCCTGAAAGGCTAGGCTACTACAGTGTGCTGGGTTACCCCCAGAAAATACTTCATGAAAACATTACAAAGCAGCAAAAGGGCACTCTTATGGCATATTTACACTTTACGCTGTGAAGTAGGTCTACACCTCAGGCAATCGGATTGCAAGTGCCCAACCAAGAATTCTTTTTGCACATATTGTATGTCCGCAGGATAGAGTCAGATATGATGCTGCCTATTTGGGTTCGGTATTTGTCACTGCCCTGCGTCACAGTGTTGTGAAACCCACCAGCACGCAGTGACAGTAGGCCTATCGCCTTGTGGCCGAATTGAGTGAGTTGCTGGTCCTTAAGCTGCCACTACATCCCACATTCATGTCTGCACTGAAGAGTGAGTTGCTGTCAATCTCACTGTGCATGTGTGTAATGTAAACTGCACATGTGTATGAAGTCTTGGAGTTTTGTATTGTGGTAATAAAAGGCATTCTATTCTATTCACTAGGAAAACGTAGCCTAAGTGTTCATTCACAGTCCAATAAAATTAGAAGCAGTGCGGCTCGGACAGAGACTTAAACACACCTGCTAATCAATTAATGTCGTCAGTGGGCTCTCTGTGTCCATCAATGCCCCTTTTCCTGTTCCCTTTTTGTGCATGGGAGCATGGGTCAGAGCTTGCGTGCATGGGAGCATGGGTCAGAGCTTGTGTGTAAGAGGGAGCGCCCATTTTCGCGTTTAGATTTTTTTTTTTTATAACTTTGTTGTTTAGCGTGCCGTAGGCCTTTTTTGTGCGCACAATGTTTATAAATGAGGCCCCAAGCGCTTTGCTCTAACTCCCTTTTTACCGGTCAAGATCATTTTTTTCTGAATGTCACTTCTCTATTTATTACAAGGTTAGGCGGTTGCCCAGGAGGTCATGATCGACACTGATTTCCCAACTAAACATTTACACACCAGTCAGTGTTTAGATACAAAACATGAAGACATTTTCATCAACTCAATAACAAATCACACAATATTACTTTGAATATGAATAAAAGGTGCGTCATAAAGCACTTCCTGTCCCTGCAGACAACTTCTCCAGTGGCACGAACAAAGGTCGCATCAGCTCGTTTGGCAAGTAAAACCCAAATCTTTTTCAGGATTTGGCAAACATTGTGTAACGTCTAAAGCCACAGTGGCGACTTCTACTTCTCGTCGTCCCATTTACAGTGACCAGACCAGACCAGATTGGTCCAGGTTGAGATCGTGCACTTACCTATGTTGATATTTAAGGAAAGTGTTTCTGCCTTCGATTTATCTATTGGGACTTGTTTGTCTTCCAGCGACGACATGTTGAGTAAGCCTGGTTTATTGGTCACTTCGTGGTAACTGTTGCAAGCATAGACATCGTATACATCCTGTCTATGTCTATGGTTGCAAGCCCCCCACACGAGAGCCCCTTGCGCGGTTGCGTGTCCCTCCCTAATTGTTAAACAACGATTGTATAACGACTCTGACTCAGAATTTCCGGATTCTAGTTTGCTGGTGTCATTCTCACATCTCACCACAACAAACTTTTTCAAACAGAGTATGGTATAATTAACCTACATCGTTTGCCACTGGACAACTGACAGTAATATCGCCAGCTTTATAATATCGCCAGTAATTCGTACTACTAGGCTATAACAAAGACTTTTCGTAGGATTTAGGTGCAATAGTGTGGCTTAATGACAAAATTCTGAGATACCCTGACAGAGCTGACAAAAACGTCAAAGTTTACACGAAGCTGAGAGCCTCCTGAATGATTTCAGCCTAGTAGCCCAACGGAAATGATGAAAATCGTTGGATAGAGCACAAACAAGTATGCATGAAAAACGTACATACTTTTTTAATCTTAGGAGGAACACTGATAGCAGGCTGTTCTTTCCAGGCCACTGAAAAACCTTACATTTATTTTAATTTGTGCTCAGGTCAATTGTGCTCAGGTCAAATGGTAAGTTTAAAATAGAGTGCAAAGACACCTGGCTCCTAAAAGAACTTATCCAGCACAACACATTTTTTTTCCAAAAGGAACAAACAACTCAAATGTCAAACCATCAGCCAGCTTTTGTGGTCTTGACGAAAGACTTACTGGAAGTTCTTATAGTCATCAATTTGATGTATTCATACTGTGAAATTACTTCCAACATTGGCTATACATGCATACATTTACTCTGACACTGCATACGGACCGTATGACGGACACTGGGAGAACACTTTCACCCATAGACATCCTATCCTATATGTATACAAACTTATACATGTATAGGATGTCTATGATCCTATATGTATATCTATGGTTTCACCACGTTCAGGTCATGGCCTTTCTCCTTCACCTCCGCCTGTGGAACTAGGGACAGAGAGCAGGAGGTCAAGGTAGCATTTCACATCATTTGATAAGATTATTTATATTAATAGTTCAAATCATTTGTAGAAAAATGTCATTTATAGTAGATATTCACATCATTTGAAATATGTCATTAATAATTATAATTCACACCATTTGGAAAAAGGTCATTCATTCATAATACTACTTCAAATCATTTGAAAAAGGTAATTTTATAATAGTATTTCACATCTTTTGAAAAAGGCAATTTATTAGCCAATGGCCTGTTGCCTTTTACAGATTTCTAACACACATTTTAAGTCTAGTTTGGTCGGACCCAGGGTTTTCCCTAAGTTCTCCGAATGCTGCACTGCTCTGTGGGGTACAGGTAAGGGGTGGGGGTGGGGGTGGGGGTAGGGGCGATGGGTGGTGATGTAGTAGATGATGATAGGCCCTAGTTGTTAGTTTAAAGTTTTTTCCCCAGTATTTTCCACTATTACCCTGTTTATATTTGTCAAGGAAATCTGACAAAATTGAACATATTACTTGCCCATCAGGATACAGCGATTGTCTTCTTTCTGGCACATGGTTCGTTTTTATTTTAGTGATTTATAAGCTCATTTGTTGCATTGTGTTATTTTGTCCACAGGGTGGCAGCAAACCTATTTTAGCCCTTAAACCGGAGTAATGTAAGACTTGTGTGGTTCATGTGAGGTCACTGAACCGCACCAAAGCCATTCATCTTGTAGTCAAGAACATGTACCAGACACTCTCCCACTGTCTTATCTCAATCTTTCACAACCAAGTGAAAAAAAGCTAAATATTTATCCCTCAGTGGATTAAACAATTTGTGCAAAACAACACATTCTGTTTCCCCTTTAAGTGGCAGGAGAAACAAGTTTAAGTGCGTCAGGAACATTGGGGAGGCAAGTGGAGGCTCAGTAAAAACCCAACCCAAGACTCTGACCCTGTAGCCTTGCTTGCAACATGTTTACTTTTGACATTTTCAATGTTCTCTTTTTTGTTGCTTTTTTTTTAAGTGTAACGGGGAAAAATAAAACCACGGAAAATCAATGTGGAACACGAATCATTTCTAGTGTCATTCAAGCTCTTGTGAAAAGTCTAATAGAAATGATCCAAAGCCACCAGCTGTAATACCCACTGTTGCGAGGAATCATTGAGCCGTCATGCTGAATGCAGTGAGTGTGAAGAACACATTCTGTCTGCCCCTAGCAGTGTTGTATAAAGTACTGGAAAATCACACTCAAGTAAAAGTATAGGTACCTCTTCAAAAAATTACTTTGGTAAAAGTCGAAGTCACTGACTGAAATGTTACTTGAGTTAAAGTCTTAAAGTATCAGAAATTTCTTGTACTTAAATATAACAAGTAATGTAAAAATAAATGTACTCAAGTAATGTAGTTAAAAGTACAAGTAAAAGTTAATAACAGGCAAAGGCAGTCTGAATTTGTAATATTTTGGTGAACTGTGAAGGTCATTTGGCACCTATGGTTAATAACAGGCAATTACACTGCTGAAAATGCACACATGACCAATTGCTGTCATTATAAATAAAAGTGGATAGAAAACTGAATGTTATGTGGCATCTGAAGATGGAGACCACAGTTTGAAACTTTTTTTCATAAACCTTTGTTTTTTAAAATAAGATTAAGTCAGTGCTGAAAATGAGGCGTACATCACACCATTAAGAAAAAAAAAACACCGCTGTCTCCGTCTCCTCTTCCATCAGGACTGAGTGTGGAGCTAGCTTACTGCATGAAGCCAACAGGTGTAGCTTATTGGTTGTCATGCGCAAGCAGCAATTGCGAACAAGCCAGCCTGACTTCATGTATGTATGTATGTATGTATGTATGTATGTATGGCAGTCAGTTTTTTGTTTTGGTAACGAGTAACTAAACGGCACATTTAAAATGTATCGGAGTAAAAGTATGCAATTAGGTTCCGAAATATAGTGAAGTAAAAGTAAAAGTTATCATTTTTTTTAAAACTCAAGTAAAGTACAAAGTCTTCCTAAATGTACTTAAGTACAGTAGTGAAGTATTATTACTTCGTTACTATACAACACTGGCCCCTAGCCATTAAAAAAAAACAAAAACAAGTTGAAGCCATTCACTTTTCATGCAGCTATGACTAAACTTCTGAATTATCCTTGAAGTAGGACTAATGTCTTTTAAATGGATTTAATTCCCCGTTCTCTCATTCCATTGATCTCTTTGTTTTCATTTGGTTTTTTTTAACTGACATTTTGTTTATATGTACAGTACGTATGTAATAATAATAATATATCATTATTAAAAATAACATGAAACCTACCCTTCTGTCATTTTTTCCAGTTTGGTAAACCTCAACTTCATCAAACTGAAGTGTGACAGTTTGATGACTGAAGGAGGAGACTGGAGGAGAGGTCACATAGCCTAATCGACGTCACACGTGACCTGGGTCCAGATAGATTCATTCACACAACATATTTCATACCATAAACACATCACATTTGATGTATCAGATTCAGATCTGCGCGCCTTGATTATAGTACAGCACTACGTGGAACACAATCATCAATGAGTTACTTCAATATGACGTAATGTGTGATATTAAAATACATGCCTGTTAAATCCAATTAGGTTTATGGCACATTTTAGGAGGACAATAACAGTCATATGACTTCACTGAAAACAGTAGATGAACTTTAACACAGATTTCTACAACAGGGTTATTTGTGGTCAAGTCAATGAGTCACGTTTCCTGGTCTACTGACTTGCATTTCATTTCAGAAAGAAGCTAAAGGGTTTACTAACCCTGCTTCCTGTTTTCTATAACAACGAACAACAATAATAAAGAAACTAAATAAAACATGGGTGGGGGTTAAAGAAACTGAGGTTAGATCTACCTTAGTTTACTATGAGATCAAAACAAAACCTGAAGCCACAAGAGTCCACACTAAATTAAATGTTTTTACAAATCTTTTGTACACTCTGTTTTTCACTGCGCCAATACCAGGGTAAGGCAAATTAGTAGCACTGACAGTTTTATGATGTAAGAATCACGGAATTAGGAAATACCCACTGATGCACCATCGACCTTTGGCCTAGAAATTACAAATTCAGAGGGCGTTGGCTTCATTTTCTACGTCACATCTCGCGAGAAGCTGAGAGCATAAAAGTCAGGCGAAGAAAGTTTGGGTACTTCAGAAAAGTTCAAGCACATTAGTCGTCTCATTCTCTGCTCATACTCAGGTAAGTGACTATGTCGTCGTCAGTTACGTACCCTTATGTCCTCGTAATGACTACAGTTTGCGGTTTATGCGCATAAATAGTAAAGTAATGATTTCGTTTGTTTTTAGACAGTAATAATTATTGACGATTGCTCATCGATGGCGTCAATGGAGGTTCTCAGTGATCAGGTAGCCTACTTACGTTTGATGGTCGACTATCCTTGTTACAGTTTATACTTTTTAATGTTGCGCTTCACGTTATCTAATAAAACCACATTCTCTCTGTGTGTTGTTTCAGAATGTCATGTCCAGGGTGGCCAGTCTTCCCCTCGTTAGTTCTGCGTACGACATCATGTCAAACGTTTACGTGCAAACCAAGGATCAGCACCCATACCTCAAGACCGTGTGTGAGGTTGCGGAGCTGGGCATGAAAACTGTGACCTCTTTGGCAATTACCAGCGCTTTACCCATCATCGGCAAACTAGAACCGCAACGTAAGTCAAGACAATTAGATCAAGTCTTCATAAAAGTAATGAAAGCTAGACGATTTTCATTAGCTGCTGAGTAAGGACGCCATTTGCTTCTCTGCCTGACACTGGCAGACTAGCGTTAAGCCATAATCAATCAACAGCTCGGTTTGGAGGTAACTTAAATGATTTTATGTAGATTGAATGCTTAGGAGAAGATCTGTGTCCCTGTTTCTGCAGTTAGCATTGCAAATGGCCTTGCCTGCAAAGGACTGGACAAGATTGAGAAGAACCTGCCCATCCTACACCAGCCATCAGAGCAGGTAGGCAGCTCTTGATGAGTGTCTGTCTTCGGAGATGGAGAACTTTAGCTTGTTGGAACTAAGTCCTACTACATCTTTGTTGCGTCCATTGACCAAAAACCAAGTGATAAAAAGCGCGATCAGAGATTTGGGGCGGGTCTAAGGGCCATATCCCCCGTTGACCTAAAGACTATTTAGGTCTTGATCTAGAGATATAAGTGACCGTTGATTGTGAAACTCTCTCCCTTGGTGCGCATCATTGAAAGAATAAAGCCGGTCTCCTGATTGAACATCCTAACCAAGTCTCCAGAATAATCTATGGTGTAAAAATACCTACAGTCATTACAATAACTGGTCAGTTCCTCTGGGGACCAGGTAGTAATTGTCTTCTAATTTATTCTAATTGATTCTAATTCCCTGTGTGCATGTGCCATAGTGTGTGTCCCACAGCACTTAAGGCCTCCCTTTCAATATATCTGTAGGTCATGGTGTGCGTACACGCACACGCACCATAGTGTGTCCCACAACACTTAAGCCCTCCCTCTCCATACCTCTGTAGGTCATGGTGTGTGTGTGTGTGTGTGTGTGTGTGTGTGTGTGTGTATGCCATAGTGTGTTCCACAACACTTAAGCCCTCCGCGTGCGTGCCAGCCATAGAATGTCCCACAACACTAAAGCCCGCCCGCTGCATGTCTCTGTAGGTCATGGTGTGTTTGTGTGTGTGCCATAGAATGTCCCACAACACTAAAGCCCGCCTGCTGCATGTCTCTGTAGGTCATGGCCACAGCCAAAGGTGCGGTGAGCGGGGCGAAGGAGGTGGTTGCGGTTACTGTGTCGGGCGCCAAGGAGACGGTGAGCAGTGCGATGAGCGGAGTGGTGGGGCGCACACGTGGTGCCGTGCAGGGGGGTGTGGCCACGGTGACTGACAGCCGCGTGGTCCGCCTCGTCAGCAGCGGCGTCTCCTCTGCCATCAGCACCTCCGAGAACCTTGTGGAGCACTACCTGCCACTCGCCAACCAGGACAACAGTAAGTGTGTGTGTGTGTGTGTCCTCTGCCCTGACCACCTCCTGAGAATCTCATGGTGCACCTCATGGAGCAGTAAATGGTTACTTGTTACAGAGGTTCAGCTATGAGTTACCCAGGAATATGGTTTAATTGTTTGTATTGTCTGTATTAAGAATGTGTTGGTCCCAGCTACAGTAAAAAAGGGTGGTTTGAGAACAGGTGATTAGTAGATCTGATGGGCCAGGAGGTTGAAGCTGAGAAAACATCCTTTTTTTTTTTGGCAAATGGGCACATTTTCCAACTCCCTTAGTTAAACAGGTGGGTTTTACTGTTTTTGAATCCATTAAGCCGATCTCTGGATCCGGCAGTAGGATATCCAAATCTGGCAGTAGCACTTCAGCTATTAGATTAGCATAGGTCATTGAATTGGATAGGACCAGTTAGCATGCTACTGCTCTTTGGGAATTTCAGAAATCGCCATGGTGTGCTCCTCCTCTCTCTGTCTTTTTGCCCAGGGCCACCTTGTGATGTTGAATTAGGCTGTGGTATAATTTCATTATAGAACACAATGTGGTGTGTTGTTGCTCAGAATAAAGCACAAAAAAGGGCTTGTGAGGTAAAACTCGATGTCTTCTAAGAAATGTCAACTCTGTAACTCTGAAGTCTGCTTACTGGACCTTCATTGTTGAGTTTCTGTGAAGAGTATCAGAGACAGGGTTTGGCACAGTCACCCATCTACCCAGAAACTCTTATCTGTGAAAAAGCTCAATTAATTGCCTGTGTTTACACAACCACTACACACACACACACACACACACACACACACACACACACGCACACACCTACACCGCACATGACACTAGCCAGAAACCTTTGAACCCTGATGTGTTGCCTTTTCTGTGTGTTATCATTTGTGTGTGTGAGTGTGTGTGCCTTCATTGACCTGCTGATCCTTGCCTGTGGGGAGTCCCTGCCACTGACCTCAATTTTTAGTTGTTGTCTTTTTGTTGTCTTGTCCATCCTTCCCTCCCCTTTCAGGAAATGAATATTCTTCATACATGTCTGCATGGAGAAGGAGTTGATTTCAGTGTCATTGTAAATGTGTATATTGTACATGTGTATAGTAACAATAAAACGCCTTGTCTTCTCTTCTGTTCTCTTCTCTTCAGAAAAGGCTCCCAGAGCTGTGGAGGGGTTTGAGAGCGAGCTGGAGTCCAGTAGTTACTATGTGCGCCTGGGCAGCCTGTCCAGCAAGCTGCGTGAGCGAGCCTACCAGAGGGCCGTTGCCAAGGTGCGTGACGCTCGACAACACAGTCAAGGGTCCATTGCCCTGCTCCACCTTACTATGGACGTGGTGGGTCTCTATGCTTCATGAATTAAAAGCAGTTTTTTTTTCTTTGCTGCTGTACGTAAATGCCACAGTGTTTGTTTAACCCCATACTCGCTGGTGCCTTTGTCAGATTGAATGTGCCAAAAAGAACATTGGTGATGCCAACCAGGAAATGCAGGAGAAACTGCGCACCCTTGTGGATTGGCGGCATAACAGAGACAGCCCTGAGACATGCGATGCGGAGGTATGCTGTATGATGCAGTTGTTAACCTTAAGTGTCCCTAAATGGTATGCTAAACTCTTGTGTTTAATTTTTCTGTTTTGTCCCGGGATGTTTCCCAACACCATAGTTGCTAACCAGTTAGCAACTTAGTTGGTTGGCAAAAGGAAATTGCACTGCAACCAACTGAGTAGCTAACTTGGTTAGCAACTATGGTTTTGGGAAACGGACCCCAGGCCGTGTCCTAATCCCTGTTTTGGAATGCTTCTTCCTGTGCAGTGCATCGAGTCCCGTACCCTGGCCCTGGCTCGCGGACTTTCGTACCAGCTGCAGACCACCTGCCAGGGGCTGGCTGCGACCGCGCAGGACCTTCCCCAGCACATCCAGGACCAGGTGCTCACCATCACCCACTCGGCTGCACAGGTGTACACCAGCTTCAGCCAGGCGGTGGCGTTCGGCGACCTGTCGGATGGCATGCTGGCCTCCAGCCGTGCTCAGCTGCACCGCCTCCGGGAGGCGCTAGACCACACCATGGACTACCTGGTCAATAACACGCCGCTCAACTGGCTGGTAGGTCCCTTCTACCAGTACATGGAGCCCGGGAAGACCCAGAGTAGTGGTGGTGATGATGCCGGTCTAGGCCTGTCTGTTGGCCCGTCTCACCCGCACGATGCCAAGTGCTCTGTGTCCCCTCCAGCCAACTCCACTCACCTGCAGCCTGACGTGGACCGCAAACCTGACTATGCCCAGATCTGCTCACAGGGAATAATTGCCTGTGACATGAAGGCAAGGAAGCTTGTGGACTACAAGAAGTAACTGCTGGTTAACTCTGGTGCTTTTTGTGTGGATTGTCAAAGCATGCTTTGCATATTAAGTTACTCCGTTAAACAATACACTGTTTATCTGCCCATTTAACATTCTGCATGAGAAATGGTTCACTGAAAAATTCACTCCACCATCTTACATCCTGTTCTGCAAAGTATTGTTTGCTTTTCACTGTACTGAGGTCTTTGTTATGTTAATAAATCCATGAATATCTGCTTGACTTGTGTGTTTTGAGTTCTGCTTTGAAATGCATGCAAAGATCTTATTGGGTGAATATATACATACAGTATATTACGAATGGACTCAGTAATGTAGGATGAATTCTAGTATGGGTATAAAACTTCCCACCAGGTACAGGCAGAAGTTGTGGCTTTCTGTTCTGTTAAACAGGTTCCTGACTTGATATTTTTGGATCTCTCCTCTGCTCCGGACATGTCTTCTGTTGAAGAAAATGAAGAGTGACCCTTGTTTCCAGTCAAGATGTCAAATCAAGAGGAAAACACTTCCTGTTGTCGAACGAAGACATGTTCATGTCTGTTGACCTTTAGAGTGTTGTAATGCTGCATTCCACCAATTCCAGAAACTAACTGACAGCCTCATTCAGTGACCATATTGGCCTCACTACTAAAAGCTGAGATCCAGGCTTCAGAAATTTTAAGACCTACCACATTTGTTTCAACGGTTCACCAAATGACTGCTTTAATGATGACTCATTAGGAATGTGCGTCTCTGACATTGGCAAATAAAAACGGCGAAGAGTAAAAAAATATATACAGTCGAGTCGAACAAAATCAATTTTGATGTCACTAAAATGATGCTGAGCAGTACTTTGTATTTAAATGTAATTTACTGAATTAATGTCTCGTCATTATTTCATAATGAACACAAACATACACATTCTAATAAATGGTCTATATAAACAGTTCTAACTGTACTTTATTGTAGCTAGTCTTCGAACATTGACAGCTTTAACTATTATTAATAGACTAACAACTATTTCACTCTTAAATACAGATTGCAGTCTCTGAGTTTCAATATTCTACAAATCAAATAAAACCATAGACAGTAAAAGAATAAAACAAAGACCAATCAGCCGAAAACCGACTGTGAGAATATTTGACACCGGAAGAATATAACTTTAATTTCCGGGTTATTATTGTTGGTCTCAAACATTTTGGCGGTTGGCTTGCACACGTCAAGATCTGAACAGTCTTTGGCGTGTCGTACTGAAAATCTGACTCACTCTTTTGAAAGATGAGCTCTGATGAAAAGCAAAGAGCTCGATATTTATGGGGATTTCTTTTGAGTCTTGGATTCAAAGCAGATGCCTTTACCTACAAACGCCATGTCGTCCTCGGAGAGTAAGTTTTTACATGTTGACAGTTTGGCTAATGGTTGCTAATGTCGCTAAGACGAATTTAGCCCTTCCCTTATCAGCTGATGTGTTTTAATGGGCATGGCAAGCTAGCTCTTCTATCCCACGTCTGTTTTCCTTGAACATCCAAAGCAGCTTTGATTTCTGTATTCAGTTATCTTGTTTGATAACTTTCGTCATTAACCAGAGTATGCTTGATGTTAGTAAGTTTGCTTCAACCCACAGGGTTGCTAGCTGTAGTTTTTTTTAGGGCAAGATGGCTAACAACATAAACAAAGTGGTAACCACTCGTCTCTGTTCAAAACAGCTGAGTTCTAGCAAAGGAAATGGTAGTCTAAGCAACTCTCGGGTCCGCAGGAGAGACGTCCACAACTACTATGTTGCTTTAACAATTGGATTTGCACATATATCGCCATCATAACCTGCGCAGGAAGGGTGTCGGCGTAAGCAGAGTGATGTCTGGCTATTTGTTTTTGTCTCGCTGTGTTTGCGTCCATCAAGTTACTGTCAATCTGTGCCTTAATAAATAGATTGGTTCTTATGTTAGTATAGATTAGGCTAACTCATTTTAATGTCACTCTTTGTTGTGCGTCAGAACTATGTTTGACAAGCCCAATAAGGATGCATTTTACATCGTCACACATTTCCTCCTGGAGAAACTCAACGCATCCCGTACACGAGACCAGTTCAGGTGAGCGACAGAACGGACAAATACATTGCACATACACTCCTTACATTACCATAGAAACCACAAATACTGTACTAGTACTAGTGGCAGCCATAGTACAATGAATGAATCTTAGCGGTTCACTGTTTTCCTGTCTTTTACAATCTGTTCGACAGACATTGCTATCCAGTGCTGGATCGCAAGCAGGATGCAGAGTTTAGGAAACTCACCTTGGCTTGGTTGCAGGAGATAGCGGTATGGCCTCTCTCTTGCGAGCTGAGGTGCTCTGTGCTTTAGTACTTGAACACAATACAGACATGTAAATGTCTATGTTTATATATCTTGTACATGTATTGTATAAGTAATATTATTATTTTCATAATTTTTCTTTTTCTTTGCACAAAACAAGCTATTTTAATTGTGTTGTGCTTGTACAATGGCAATAAATTGATATTCTGATCATTGCCCTGCATGGGATTCTGTCCCTGTAGAGCGAGTGTGGGGGCTCCTTCCCCAAGGTCATGGCCTCTCAGCTGCTCTCCCCCAGTGGACACAAGTTCGTCCACATCATCACGAGTCTGGCCAAACATGTCATGCTGGAGGAGATCAAGACCTTCCACACAGGTACAGCACTGCCCCACATGCGCGTACACACACACACACACACACACACACACACACACACACAGACACAGACACAGACACACACAAACCATCGTGGCCAGACCCCACAATTTGATGCCGGCAGACTACCACTCAGGTCCTCCACAATAGGGCTGGGTATCGATTCAGATTTCGATAAACAAGGTCACTACATGATGCGATTCTCGATCTGATCTGATTCGATTCAATACTGATTTCATTTCATTTATATATATGTGTGTGTGTGTATATATATATATATATAAATATACACACACACACACACACACACACACATGAATAATGACCCCAGCATATACCGGAAGAGGCCTATTATTAGAGTATCAATCTACATTTTTTTAACCCAGCTCTACTCCACAACACGGAATCTTGTTGTGCCTTCCTGTGCTGTTCTGCTGGCTGGGTCTTTGTTTGGCCCTGATTGCACACACACAGCAATAGGCAGCCATGGCAGAAATCCAACCACTCATTTTTATACCACGTCATATCGGTGTGTCTGCCTGGGGCAAGGTTCAGTGCCACTCACTGTCTTGTACTGCTGAGTACAGTAACTGTCTGGGTAATAAGCGTGTGTGTAAAGATGTTTCTGTGTGTGTGTATATTTTATGCCCATGTGTAATGGTTTGTGTGTTTTCACATCCTTACTTTAATCCCCTTGTGTGTGTGTGTGTGTGTGTGTGTGTGTGTGTGTGTGTGTGTGTGGTCTTCACTGTGTGTGTTTGTGTGAACAGATGACTCGTGGGTCCCGAAAGCTGTGGCGATGCCTGCCAGCAGTTCTGAGATGGCGGAGAAACGCCTCCAGGTCGTAAGGTCAGCCCACCTTGCGGCAGCCATGGCTCAGGACCGCTTTACTCAGGAGTACCAGGCTAGAGTCAGGTGAGACACATACCCACACACACACACACACACACACACACACACACACACACACACACACACACACACACGGGTACTGTGTGGCAAACTCCTGCATAGTCTCTTTATTGAGTGAGAGAATGCATTGTTTAGAGCTAATGTTTTAGTTGTTTACTCCAGTGAGGGCTAAACAGGGGTAACAGTTTTGCTGTTTTCCACTTGGTTGTGAAAGACTCAGATAAGATGTTCTTGACTACAAGATGAACGGCTTTGGACCGTCAGCGTGTCAGTGACCTCACATGAACCACACCAGTCCCACAGCACTCTGGTTTCGCTGCTGACCAGTTTGCTGCCCCCCTGTGGACAAAATGACACAACGCAACAAAAGAGCTTATAAATCACTGAGATGAGCACGAAGTATGTGCCAGAATGAAGCCAAACTGCACAGTGTACACACACACATCTTTAAATCATTGTCACGGGTGCTGGATACAAAAGAGCGAATAAAAGAAAGAAGGGAGTAACTGCACACCGTTTTTTTTTTCTTCCTTGCACAACATTTTGACCAACATGGTCCTCGTGTGCAGGTCAAGACCATGTTGTTCAGTTTGTGATGTGTCCTGGTTATAGGGATAGGCCTGTGTGTGTGAAGAAGATTACATGCAAGTCCTAAGCCACACCAGCTACGAACCACTGCTATAAAATACACCCTCCTGCCACAGGGCATTTGCTGTGGCAGTGTGTTACGCATTTACCCAAATGAAGCTAGCACTGTGCAGTTTTTGTTGCACTTTTAATCTCTAGAGTCTGACGCAATTTAAAATGTAACAAAAACTGCAGAGAGCTTGCTTCATTTTTCTGCTTCAAGTATCAGCTTTAATTTTCAGAAAGTTTAAACACCCAGTCATAGTAACACAGGATGCTGAGCGCGCTTCCTTGTTTTTTTTTCCAAGCATGTTATGTATTGTAGGGCTGCTCAATTAATCGAATTCTAATCGTGATAACAATTTCAGGGCCAAATGATCTCAAAACAAATAAAATCGAGGGCAACAATGTTTTTGTCCTAATTATTTTCTACTGTTTGTACTGTACATTAGATGTATACATTAGACATTTCTACTGTTTGTACATTAGACATCAAAGGAGACTTACTAATGTTTACGAAGAAAGGTATTAGGGAAAATCCGAAGGTACAAGAATGTTTTTTCGAAATGTTTTTGAATACATTTTCCAATAAATGAAGCATGTTACTGAGGAAAACAAAATAATCGTTTGAATAATCGTGATTTGAGTTTTGGCCCAAATAATCGTGATTTAGATTTTTTCCATAATCGAGCAGCCTTAATGTATTGTAATATGTGTTGTGTTGTGTTGCTGCCCATGCTTCAGGTTATGTCACAAAAACAATTTTTGACCATACCTTCTAGCCCCATATTAACTAGACTGAGTGTGAGTTGGCATTGTGCAGCATTGCATTGATGTTCTGCTGTTGAGAAATCACCCTTGGTTTGATTGCTAGAGTGTTGGTGAGATATTACATGCGTCCTTGTGTTTTTGTTTCGCTCTTAAGATCATGGGAGAAGTCTGTACAACTCCTCATGGCAGAGAAGGTCAAATATGAGGACTTACTTGAGTAAGTTTGGTTCCACGTACTACATTGCACACAAAGCTTTTAGAATGGATCAGTTCTTAGCCCTGTTTTTGTAAGTGTGTGTGTGTGTGTGTGTGTTACCTGTGTGTTGATGACGGCCTGCGTTGTGTTTTGTGCTGGAATGCTCTCTGTAGAAGCCAGGAGAGCAGCACTGCACTGGAGGAGGGTCAGTTGCAGGAGAAAGTACAGAAGGTATGTGGTGGATGGATATCGACTATCATATATCTACTCCTCTCTGCCCCTTTTCAAATTGAACCTCAAAACTCACCTGTTCGGAGGCTTGCCAACCTCACACGACCTTACTGTCAGAGTGCCCTCCATAATTGGGCGGTACTACCTTTTACATTTTACAATAATTACATTAAGATGTACCTTCCGACCCTGCTTTTTTGTCTCTCTGGGGGGTACAGGGTCTTGATCGGGAGGCACAGCACCCCCCAGTACCCCCTGTAGCTCAAACTGTGCTTCTTCCTACTCTTATTTTTATTCTTATTGCCTCAGTGTCTGATTGGTCCACAGACACTACTGTTGTCTCTGATAGATGTGTCATTGCTCCGCCCCCGCAGGTGCGGTGCCTCAGTCTCTGATTGGTCCACAGACACTACTGTTGTCTCTGATAGATGTGTCATTGCTCCGCCCCCGCAGGTGCGGTGCCTCAGTCTCTGATTGGTCCACAGACACTACTGTTGTCTCTGATAGATGTGTCATTGCTCCGCCCCCGCAGGTGCGGTGCCTCAGTCTCTAATTGGTCCACAGACACTACTGTTGTCCCTGATAGATGCGTAATTGCCCCACCCCCCCAGGTGCGGTGCCTCAGTCTCTGATTGGTCCACAGACACTATTGTTGTCTCTGATAGATGTATAATTGCCCCCTGCCCCAGGTGCGGTGTCTGTGGGCGGAGGTGGAGGGGGTGCATGGCATGATTGGTCCACAGACACTACTGTTGTCTCTGATAGATGTATAATTGCCCCCTGCCCCAGGTGCGGTGTCTGTGGGCGGAGGTGGAGGGGGTGCATGGCATGATTGGTCCACAGACACTACTGTTGTCTCTGATGGATGTATAATTGCCCCACCCCCCCAGGTGCGGTGCCTCAGTCTCTGATTGGTCCACAGGCACTACTGTTGTCTCTGATGGATGTATAATTGCCCCCTGCCCCAGGTGCGGTGTCTGTGGGCGGAGGTGGAGGGGGTGCATGGTGCCCTGAAGCATCAGCAGAGCATCATGGACCGCATCCTCCGGGGTGACGTGGACAAGTATGCGCTGGACGGAGCCGCCCTGAAGGTGAAGGTCCCTGCCGCCCTCCAGCACAGGCTGGAGAAGAGGGCCGAACAGGTGAGAGACACACACACACACACACACATAGGGAGTGGTATAAATTGTATTATTTTCATCATCCATTGTTTATTCAGGTAAAATTTGACTTTTACAACAATGCCTGTTAGTATACAATTTAATTAGTAAATAGTATTACAATTAAAAAAAAATCACAAGTGAGAAAAGAAACAAAAACAATGAATAAAAAGTGAAAAAAGTTGTAGTTATAAATTTACTCACAGTTGCATTTCTCTGTTACTACTCCTGGGTTATATTCAACAAGCGCAGAGTGGAATTTCTCGTGCCCTCAGGAAACTTAACCTGATGGTCCTGCTATGTGTCTCCAGGCCAGCAGGGGGAGCCAGTGTGACTCGGCTCAGCCCTCTCTGCTCCAGCTGCTGGAGCTCTTCAATGAGGCCCTGGCTCTGCTAAATGAGGAGAGGGCCCGAGCCATGGGCCCCACGGCACAGCTGCGTGCTGGGGCCCAGTCAGGGGGCCCAACGGTGCAGGTGGACGGGGAGGTCCTCCAGCGCCTCATGACTCGGATAGCCCAAGCCAAGGAGGATCTCAAAACATTATGGTGAGAGTGCTTTGTGCTAGGGGCAGCAAAAAAACCTTGATTATGGCAGTGTGTCATATTTGTATTTCCCTTATATTGCACAATTGATACCCTGGACCACAACACTGATCATTTTATTAACGCACACACACACACACAGACAGGTGCACCAGTTTTGTCATCACGTTTGTTTGTTTGTGTGTGTGTGTGTGTGTGTGTGCGTAGGACGAGGATGAGCACCCAGGACATCCCCCAGACCCGGCATGCCATCAGGGAGGCGGAGGCGGAGTGGGACAGGAAGTGGCGCGCGCTCCTCAGTGACCCCGTGCTGACCTCCGTCATGCGTGCCAACCCCGTGAGTTGACCTATGACCTCTTAGCCCTGTAATGTGTCGACTCAGTAAGCTCCCTGACCTCTGAAAGAAACTTTGAGGCATTCCTGTGAACATGAAAAGGCCTTTATTAATTGCTCTGTTTATTCATTTAGGGTTTTAGATTTTTTTTTTTAGCAGGTTTTCAAACGTTTTCAGCATTTTGGGTCACTTTTCTAATGATGATCTAATGATGTTTTTTGCACTTTTTTTGTACACTCTTTTGTCCCAGGGAAACGTTTTTTTTCTTTTGTCTTTGAATAAACAACTTGAACAAACAACTTGATTAGTTTCCTCACACTGTTGAGTTCATGTCTGTCTGTGTACAGTGCTGGATAGTAGTGTGCTCATACTGTTGAGTTCATGTCTGTCTGTGTACAGTGCTGGATAGTAGTGTGCTGATATGCGCTGTGCTGTGTACTGCTTTAGGGTGTGGAGCTGTTCCCTGCCATGAGCGCTCTGTCCTGTGAGCCCACACCAGAGGACCAGCTGAAGTCTAACTCCCTCTTCCTGCCCCCGGCCCTCCTCACAGGTGAATCCTGGATCACGGTCGAGGGGAGAATCCAGGAGCATTGTCCAGTGTAACACTCCAGTTTGTAGTGTAGAATCGTGGATTATGGTAGAGTGTAAAGTTTTGCCTCGTGGTCAAGTGTAGAATCCTGTTTAGTAGTCGAGCGTAAAATTCTGGATTATGCTCGAATGTAGAATTACGGTTTATGGTCGAGCGAAAAAATTACAGTTTATGGTTGAGCTGAGAATCCTGGTTTGTCGTTGAGCGTAGGATTCTGGTTTATAGCCAAGCATAGAATCCTAATTTATGGTTGAGCATAAAATCCTGGATTATGATCAAAAGTAGAATGCTGGTTTGTAGTGATTTAGACATGCATCTTTCTGCATGGATAACAGAGGTATCTGTATACGAACAGCAAGATGCTGAATGACTCATGTTGTGTTTTCCAGAACCAGAGACTGAGAACTTGCAGCAAACTGAAAGTGCAAAGGTGGAGACGGTGAAACCAACAGAAGACAAGTACAGGTGTGTAGTGGGGTGTGTTGGCTGTTTGTGTATGTGTGTGTTTTTTCCGGCATTTTTCTCAGTATTTTTGACATTTTACAAGCCAGGATGGGAGAAGAATTAATTACATGCAATGTTTTGCTCCTTTTCTGTAGCAGTATCTGTCCAGCTGAGCAGATTTGTGACGAAGAGCTGGAACCTGCCAAAACTCCCATGATGCCTTGCGTGGTGGAATCCCTGAGACCAAGGACTCCAGTGCACCTAGCACCAACAAAGCCTGCCCAACCCTCTCCTGCAGCGTCTGTTCTCAAGGTAGCACAGCCCGCCACAAAACCACTACAGTCCTCATATCCCAGCACACAACCTTCACAGTCCTCATATCCCAGCACACAACCTTCACAGTCCTCATATCCCAGCACACAACCTTCACAATCCTCATATCCCAGCACACAACCTTCACAATCCTCATATCTTAGCACACAACCTTCACAGTCCTCATATCCCAGCACACAACCTTCACAGTCCTCATATCCCAGCACACAACCTTCACAGTCCTCATATCCCAGCACACAACCTTCACAATCCTCATATCCCAGCACACAACCTTCACAATCCTCATACCTTAGCACACAACCTTCACAGTCCTCATATCCCAGCACACAACCTTCAGTCCTCATATCCCAGCACACAACCTTCACAGTCGTCATACCTTACCACACAACCTTTACAGTCCTCATATCCCAGCACACAACCTTCAGTCCTCATACCTTAGCACACAACCTTCACAGTCCTCATATCCCAGCACACAACCTTCAGTCCTCATATCCCAGCACACAACCTTCACAGTCGTCATACCTTACCACACAACCTTTACAGTCCTCATATCTCAGCACACAACCTTCACAGTCCTCATTCCAATGCACACAGCCTTCACAGTGCTCATACACCAGCACACAACCTTCACAGTCCTCATACCTTAGCTTAGCACACAAGCCTCACAGGCCCCATACCTCAGCACACAACCTTCACAGTCCTCATACCCTTAGCACACAAGCGTCACAGGCCCTTATACCTCAGCACACAACCTTCAAAGACCTCATGCCTTAGCACACAAGCCTCACAGGCCCCATACCTCAGCACACAACCTTCACAGTCCTCATACCTTAGCTTAGCACACAAGCCTCACAGGCCCTTATACCTCAGCACACAACCTTCACAGTCCTCATACCTTAGCTTAGCACACAAGCCTCACAGGCCCTTATACCTCAGCACACAACCTTCACAGTCCTCATGCCTTAGCACAACCTTCCTTCCTTTTTTTTTCAATTGGTCTGATGTAATATTGCAATCTAACAGAAATACTGACTTAGGAGTTTCATTGAGATGTGGTTGTAGTATGCATGTCAGCATACTCATGCTGTGCATTACAAACCCAGACGTACTCGCTGCCCCGTTGCCTCAAACATGCATAGGGGGTGATTGGTTTCATGGACAGGTAAAAATAACCTGGAGATACCCAAACCTTTTATTATGGTAATTGCAAGTCATTATACCATCATGTGATTAAGTGTCTTGTGTGTCTACATCATCAATGGCGATGAATGGCCACATGGTTGCGGTAGCTAAAGTGGTAGAGCATCAGGCTGGTGTTCCTGTGGTCCCAGGTTCGAATCCCGCCTGGAGCACTGAGAACATCAGTGTGTGTGTGAATGTAAGTGTGTGTGTGTGTGTGTGAATGTAAGTGTGTGTGTGTGTGTGAATGTAAGTGTGTGTGGGCGTGTGTGAATGTGCGCACCTGAGAATGAGGTGCGAATGGGAGGCAGATACCTGGACAGTGCTAAGCAGTGCTCTGTCCACCACTGGCTCTCCCTACAGCATACCTGCTCTCTGATGACCGGGGCGAATTAAGAGAAATCGTCACGGACAGATACGGGGCAGACACCATATCTACATCTTATTTATTAGCTTATTACACCGCATGTCCACACTGTGAAACCCTGCCAGTGCTTAGCTTAGTTATTACATTACAACGTGCACTTTTATCCAGGGGAGGAATTTATGTAATGCCACATAAGCTTTATTTTCTGCTGTTTGGAGAAGCAAGTCAAATCAACAAATGAATGAATAAATAAATAACATTATAAATCTGTGGGGCTGAGCCCCTTCCTAATTTGACCATGTGATTCATGTGTTTCTGTTGTTGTATAGGACAAAAAGGACAAGAAGGCCAAACCTGCCAAAGCTGAGGCACAGGCCAGCATGTCCACCGATGCTGAGGAACAGCCCAAAGTGCCTGCCGCCAAGAAGAAAGAAGCAGACATCTTGAACCTGGAGTTGGAGAACTTGGCCGAGCAGGTACGAGGGAACACCTGGTGGGCGTACTGCAGAAGTGCTGAGACAATCCTGGTTTATTTAACCCAGAGGTAGTCGTAACCCTGATAAAAGAAGAGCCTGTTGCCATTTGTTTAGTGAAGAGAATAAAGTCCCGGGCGCTTCTTCTAGCAGGATTGCAACTCCCTCTGTTGTTAACTAAAGCAGGTTTATCACTTAACCACCTTTGTAGTATTCCTATCTACACTCTCTGCTGCAGTACGACAGGGGATGCCATGTTTCACTACTGAGTAGTAATGGAGGGATTTGAGTTGAAAATCTTCATGCAATCTCAAATGCATGCACAACACACTGCTTTCTCCATTATAAATGTTTTTTTGTCTGTGTATTTTGTCTTGTGTCTATCTGTGTGTGTGTGTGTGTGTGTGTGTGTGTGTGTGTGTGTGTGTGTAGTTTGCTCAGGCAGTGACCACCAGTCCAAAAGATGCCAGCGATGAAGGCATGGACCTGGAACACCTGCTGAGCAGCATGATCCAGCCTCTCTCTACCCGGAGACAGTTGCCGCGCACCCCAGAACACTTAAGTACGTATTGCCACCACCCCAAAGGACATAAGTACATATTCTCGTCACCCCCGAGAACACATGAGTACATATTCTTGTCGCCCCAAAAAGCATAAGTACATATTTGTACCGCCCCAGAACACATTAGTACATATTGGCACCACCCATACATAAGACATAAGTACATATTTCCGTCACCCAGGGCAACAGAAGTTTGTGGGGGCGACAGCGGCTCAGGAAGTAAGAGTCAGGAGACCGGAAATCAGAGGGGGGCCGGTTCGAACCCCGCTCTTTCTGACAAAGTGGGTTAAGTGTGTGAACCCCAAAACTGTTCCCAATGAGCCGGGTAGCATCGGTGGGTCTGTGTGTGTGTGCGCGCGCGCGCAAATGTGAGGCATTAAAAGTGCTATATAAATCCAGTGGCTATTGCCCCCTGTCTGCAGTTTTGGTCATATTCAGTTGCAAGGAAGATGCCGTAAGAATACTGTGTATGTGACTTAAAATGTGCTGATGGGGTTTTTTGTAATATCTTTTCTTTCTTTTTCTTAATTACTTTTTTTGGACTGGCAGTAACAGATGTGCGGACATCCTGGAAGAAGGCGGTGGAGGACAGTGTGACCCAGAAGGTGCGTCCTTCCGGAAAGTTCCCAGACAGTTTCACCGGGCTCTTCACACCCTTCTCCGAGGCCGGCGGGACCAGCGTGAACCCAGACGCGTCTTCTCTGAACACCACAGACGCTCCAGTTTCAACCACTGTCCCTCTCGACACCTCCGAGAGCTTCTCTCTCCAGCCCCCCACAACCCCTGCGCCACGCAATCCTGCTCTCAACCAGCAGAGGGCAGCAGTTCCTCTTACAATGTCATTCAACTCCTCCTCCCACATTGAGCCCTTGGCCAATCAGTGCTCGTACGAGGGTTTCGAGTTCAGTATCGCCAACGAGACCCCTCCAGAGTTGTCCAGCAGCGACAGTCTCCTTGGCAACGACAGCCTTTTCAGCCCCAGCAGCTCTCGGGAAGCGACGGAGGATATACCTGAGGAGGAGGAAGAGGAGGAGGAGGAGGAGGCAGAACTGGTGTTAACCCAGGTCACGTCCCCTCCGGTAGGGGGAGACGGCAAGGTGTCGTCGGCCCTGCTCTACGCCCGCCAAAGGCTGCTGGCCATGCGGGAAAAGGCCTCTTTTCTGGGTGCCGTGGACCAGGACCTCCTGTCCTTCTCCCCCGGCCCGAGCACCCCAGGCAAGGGCGGCAGGGGCCAGGAGTTGGGGGACTGGGACAGCCAGCAGCGGGTCTTCTCCTTAGACCTGGAGCAGCTGGAGAGCCCCTCCCCCCATCGCCACGGAGACCTGCGCCTTCCCAACCTGCTCACCTTCTCTCCGATTGACCAGCTGTAGCGGAGGCTGGGATATGAATGCTTCATGAATTATGTGTGTAAATATGTGCCTAACGTGTCTTCTGCTCAGAAGTGCTAATTTTTAAAGAATTTGTATGTAGTGTCTGTCTTTCCAACTAATAAAGAACTTGAATACTAAAACTTGAAATTGCCTTGAAGTTGTCCAAGTTTTTTGCAATCTTGACTCGTTTCAACACTGAAAGAAAGTAAACATGTTTGTGTTAAGGATTTTATTCGATTTGGTATTTCCCTTTGTTTTTCTATGTTAAATGGTTGTGAAATTCCCACAGTTTATCACTGTTAAGGCGACTCAAGATCGCCGTGTAATGGGAAACCACCTGTTGTCCCCGTGCGACTGCTCTCGAAATCATTAGCACCTCTCTCAAGATAGGGGGCGGAAGAAAGCTTTCAACAAAAATCCGGAAAAAGCGCTAGGCATGAAAGAGTCAGTAGACCTGGGCGGTTCCATTCCGCCTCCAGCAGTGCACGCAAAGAAACCCAAGAGCCCAAAGTAACACAACACAAACATGGCGGCTGCTGCAACCGACACACATCGATAAGAACATCGTCAACAAGTGGTGACAAAGTTTCCAGGGATTATTGTGTGGTGTGTATACTCTGCGACCAACAGCGAGATTTTCCAAAGGCGCAGACGGAGTATCGAGGCGGCGAGGGCAGCAACTTGCCTACATGTCAACGTTCTCCTGTATAAAACAGTAAACAGCTGGTAAGTACTGAGTCTAGGTTCATTTTGCAAAAGCGGACGTGATGTGATGAGCAACCACAAGCGAATTTTATTTTAAAAGTTATGATGCCAGGCAATTTGTTCTTAGTCTGGCTGTTTTATGTATCTTAGCTCATGGAACGTATGCGAAGGGTTAGTGGCAGAAATGTGACGTTTGGTGTTGCAACACTAGCCGGTTTGTGGGGTTTAATTCTAGTTTTGTGTGCGCCACGTCGAAAATGCGATTGTTAAATGTTACTTTTCTTTTGTGACTCCGCTTGGACGTGAGGGCAGTGTTGCAAAACCGCCTCGGGAGAAGTGCATTAAGTTGACCTAGTTACTTGGTCGGTGGATGCAACAGTTGGGCACGGAACAACGTCCGACCGCCCCTTGCTCGAGAGGCCTCGGGAGTTGTGGGAGAGATCGGTAGACTTTTCATACTGAGCAGGTGTTTACAGGGTGTGTGCCAGGTTTTACGTTCTTGCCCCAGTTTGTTGGCCTGATTGAGAGGTGCAGCCCTTTCCGCGCCATAATGAAAAAGCTGGGCTTACACCACAGAATGAATGTTTATAAATCGTCCGAAAATAGCTTACACTTTTTCATGCAAGATAAGCTTTCAGGGAAAACAAAAACAATAAACAGACACAGAACTGTCATCCAGCCTGTCTTTGTTTCGTATGCCATATGGCAATTGTAAGATGACACTCAACCACACTCCATTTGGACCTTGAGGTCTTTGCTATGCAACGACAGAATGAAACCCACAAAGTAGCTTACAAAGGTTTTATTCAGTATTAGAGTAGAAAAGAGCCATTGCAGTTCAGTCAGGCACAGGAATACTGGCTGTCTTAAGCGTAGTCATCTTATTTTCCATTCTAGTCCGGCCGGCTGTCTGTGCTTGCGGAACCTTGTGAGTCCTTTATGCTCGCCTGGGCAGCAGGGGAGATGAGACCGTTTTATGGGAAGACTGAGTCACGGGGAATGTGAAGTAAAGTCAAATTGGCCGTGTGAGGTAACCTGTGCGATCCAGTGCGCTGTAAAAGCGGCCACCTTTTGGTAGCTCCTCCTCCTTGTTAAACTGTGTAGGTAGGTGGTCTCGGACGCGACTCTCCTCTCCTCAACTCGGAGCATTTGGCTTGACCCATGGTTGACCTGCCCGCTACGGGCCCTGAGTCTCCTGCCTCTCTGCTAGCACACACACACACACACACACACACACATACCGAGCTCCAGACTAGGCCTACTGCAAGCACAGCGAGGTAGCTCGGCTTTGGCCTTTCTTACAATTGGAAGTAAAAAAAAATCCGGAAGTGAATTACTTGTACGTTCATAAAGAATAGGCTTGTCATTTCATTGGATTGTTATGCTAGTTCCACTGTTGCCCTTGACATTATGTCTCTGCTTCTTTCTATGGCACTGGTATGTTAGCTGGTTAGACCACATTGTCCTTCCACATGTGGTTAAAAGTCATTCTTACAAAGTCAAGAAAACTTACACAATCACAATGGCATTTTGTAATGCTTCAAACTAAGTGTCTCTGTCAAAGTGACTTCCAACAGCCCCCTGATAATGTCTGATGCTGCTCAGTGTTTGCTGCATCTGAATGCACGTGAGCAGATTGATGCATACTGTAAACTTCCTGCTTGTGTTCTCGACCTTTGTGCCAGTGATGTTCCTTGGACACTGAAGAAGAGCCATACCATTGTTCCTTGGATACTGTAGTAGGTCCATACCATTGTTGTTCCTTGGATACTGTAGTAGGCCCATACTATTGTTGTTCCTTGGATACTGAAGTAGATCCATACCATTGTTCCTTGGATATTGTAGAACCGTAGATGGCCCAGATTAGAGCCACAACCGGCCAGGTGATGGCTGCCATCAGTTGGGCTATGCTGTAGTCTACTACTCTGTGAAGCCGGGGAACCCTTTTACTGGGTCTCATATGGATGTCAGCAGGTGAAGGCTCCCTGGCTTCACTTCCAAGTTGGCCATAAGATCCATACACACAGACAGACAGACAGACAGACAGACAGACAGACAGACAGACAGACACACACACACACACACACACACACACACACACACACACACACACACACACACACACACACACACACACACACACACACACACACACACACAGTTGCGCCAGTAGTGTGAAGAAGTCCAGTGCAGTATGACAGCAGCATCAGTAGATATCAGGGGCAGCAGCATCAGCGTGTATCCCCTCTCTGTGTATGCAAACCCCAATCGGCTGGTGCAGGTAGGAGACCAATCACAATCAGTTTTAAAAGCGAAGTATACATTACGTTACATTACCTTACACTTAGCTGACGCTCTTATCCAGAGCGACTTACAGACATTTACAGGGGTTCAGTTACAGTCCCTGGAGCAGTGTGGGGTTAGATGCCTTGCTCAAGGGCATCTCAACCATGGTTAGGGCGGGATTCCAACAGGCAACCTTCCATACATACATGTATACAAGTTTACATATACACAGAATTTGACTCTGTAGATGCTAGCTCTTTATACATTCAACATGTAGACATGTAGTATCCATATAACACAAAATATAATATTGTACAATAGATGGAGGCCTGCTCCCCTGCCTGGGGTCTGACAGTGAGAACAGATCTGAAAGACACAAACGCTGTATACCAAAGCAATTGTTTATTTTATTACAATACATTACACTACACTTAGCAGACGCTTTTATCCAAAGTGACTTACTAAAGGAGGACCTAATAAGCTAACAGGTGTAGAGAAATACAGAGTAAACGGACTACATGCATACACACAAGGAGATACACGTGCCTTAGCTAAGTTCCCCGGGGCAGGGTCTAGCCTGCAAAGCTGTGATGTGTATTGAGAAGTGTGTGTGTGTGTCTCTGTGTTTGTGTCAGTCTGTGTGAGTGTAACTGTGAGTCTGGATAGCAGCCACTTCTGCCTGAGATGCTGCCCTGAGTA
>CM050200.1:4690709-4695709 GCA_027475355.1 Coilia nasus
GAGCTCCACCCCAATTTAAACTGTGATTATGATGGTGAAAATGATGATGATGATGATGATGATGATGGTGATAAAGGTTATAATGATGGTGATGATGGTTAAAATGCTGCTGCTGATGATGATGATGAAGTTTATAAGGATGGTGATGATGAAGGTTATTATGATGGTGATGGTTAAAATGCTGATGGTGATGGTGATGAAGGTTATAATGATGGTGATGATGTGGAAATGCTGCTGCTGATTATGGTGGTGGTGATGAAGGTTATAATGATGGTGATGATGGTTATAATGCTGCTGATGATGATGCAGGTTATAATGATGGTGATAATGGTGAACATGCTGATGATGATGAAGGTTATAATGATGGTGATGATGTTGAAATGGTGCTGATGATGATGATGAAGGGTATAATGATGGTGATGATGGTTGAAATGCTGCTGATATAATATATATAACCGCTGCTGATATAATGATGGTGATGATGAAGGTTATAATGATGGTGATAATGGTGAAAATGGTGATGGTGATGAAGGTTATATAATGATGGTGATGATAGTTAAAATGCTGCTGATGATAGTAATGAAGGTTATAATGATGGTGAAAATAGTGCTGATGGTGGTGATGATGATGATGATGATGATGATGATGTTGTTGATGGTGGTGATGATGGTCATAAAGGTTGTAATGATGGTGATGATGATGGTGGTGATGATGGTGGTGATGATGGTCATAAAGGTTATATTGATGGTGATGATGGTTAAAATGGTGGTGATGATGATGGTGGTGATGATGATCATGACAATGATGGTGGTGATTTTGATGGTGGTGATGATGGTGGGCCCCTGTGTTAGGTGTGGGGCCTCTAAGCCCTGTATACAGTCTTGGCCCCTGTGTTTGGTGTGGGGCCTCTAAGCCCTGCATGCAGTCTTGGCCCCTGTGTTAGGTGTGGGGCCTCTAAGCCCTGCATGCAGTCTTGGCCCCTGTGTTTGGTGTGGGGCCTCTAAGCCCTGCATGCAGTCTTGGCCCCTGTATTAGGTGTGGGGCCTCTAAGCCCTGCATGCAGTCTTGTCCCCTGTGTGTGGAGCCTCTAAGCCCTGCATGCAGTCTTGGCCCCTGTGTTTGGTGTGGGGCCTCTAAGCCCTGCATGCAGTCTTGGCCCCTGTGTTAGGTGTGGGGCCTCTAAGCCCTGCATGCAGTCTTGGCCCCTGTGATGTGTTGCTGCTTTGTGTCAACCCCACTGCACAACATTGCTTATTCGTTTGTCTGGTGGATATTTCAAGATGAGAGTGAGTGAGCAATGTGTGTGTGTGTGTATGTGTGTGTACATGCATTGGTGTGTGTGTGTGTGTGCGTGTGTGTGTGTGTGTGTACATGCATTGGTGTGTGTGTGTGAGAGCCTCAGTCATTGCACGCTAGGTGAGTGGGTGTGAGTAAAGACTGTGGTTTTCTCAGAGCGGCTGGTTGAGCAGGTTTCAGAGCAGCTCTGTAGTCACTGCTGCCGTTAAGCTTACCAGAGTCCGACCCCACCAGCCACACACACACACACACTCTCTCTCACACACACACACACACACACACTTTCCAACACACATACGTCCCTTCACACTCTGACTGAAAACACACTCTCGCGCTGTTATAGTCTAACCATGTGGCTTACGTTTAGATACTTTCAGAGGTAGTTCTTTACTCATTTTTGTTGCCAACACACATTTACGCAATTCACACAGTGTCTTTTTACCATGTTCTTGTAAGCATTTACACCCACACACACAGATACAAGCAGGAAAGTACACACACACACATACACACGCAGGCAAGTGTACAGGCATGTACACACACACACACACACACACACACACACACACACACACACACACACACACACAAAGCCTTGTCCTGTGCCCTGTTTGTGTGCCAGTGATAGTTGTAGCTTGTAGGAAGGGCAGTGCCCTCTGCTTGTTGCTCCCCTCCCTACACACAGACACACACACACGCGCAGACACGCACGCACGCACGCACGCACACACACACACACACACACACACACACACACACACTCACACACACACACAACCCCCCTGCAGGGCAGCTTGGAAGTGCCGGACGGAGAAGGTGTGGGAATGGCATTGTTCAGAATTTTATTGCCGATTGTGTTGAATTGTGTGTGCGTGTGAGTGTGTGCCTGTGTGCATGTGTGAGCCCCTTGTGTTTGAGTGTGTTAGCCGCACTGAAGTGTGTGTGTGTGTGTGTGTGTGTGTGTGTGTGTGTGTGTGAGAGCCATTTGTTTTTCAGTGTGTGTGCGTGTGTGAGAAAGACCTTCCACACTTTGCTTCTGGCTGGCATCCAAGCCAAAGGGCATGGCGGGTTGGGTAGAGTGGGGGCTAAGGCCAGCCATCTCTTTCCTGCCCAGTCATCTCTTCCCTGCCCATCCAAGCCAGAGGGCATGGCGGGTTGGGTAGAGTGAGGGCTAAGGCCAGTCATCTCTTCCCTGCCCAGTCATCTGTTGCTGGGGGAATCCCCTCCTGAATCGCCCTCAGCAGTTCTTTACTCATTTCATTTATATGTCATTGTTAATAGGTGCTCATTACTACACTCCTGAAATGACAAATAATTACTAGTCTTCAACTAATTCACTGTAACAGTTTGTAGGTTTTTAATCCTGATGCCAGATGCTAACGGTTCATATAATATGTCTATTTCAGTGTGTGTTTTTTTTTTTACACCAAATGCTAAATGCTAGCGGTTCATCTAATACTTCAGTGTGTGTGTGTGTGTGTGTGTGTGTGTGTGTGTTTTTGTTTTTTGGCAAACACCAGATACTAAATGCTAGCATCTTCATGTAGTTCAGAGGTCATTCTGATTTGCAACATACTGTGACAAATTCCTAGCCCAGGGAAGAAGACACTCCTCTTCCCAGTCAGTTGTCAGATGTACAGACATTATGATTCAGCAACTTTTCTACTGGATCAGCGCTTGCTAGCCAGCGACAGGCAATCTCACTGCGTTAGCGCAACCGCTAATGACCTCAGGGGCCTTGTGATAGCATTAGCTAGTCATGCTATCCCCAAAGAACAGAAACAAAGTCTGCAACACTGGTGTGCTCCCACAAAATTTTGAATCATGATGTTTTGGGCTTGGAATGTCATTTAAAAACGTTTGTGGGAACATACTGGTGTGGCGGACTTTGTTTCTGTCCTTTGACTTTACTTTTTGGTGCAGCACCCAGGCAGCTTGAGGTGGATGTACGTGCTTTAGGCCGACACAGGTTAGCCACGGTCCAGCATCAGAGTTAGCAGCTGTGAAGACCACACACACACACACACACACACACAAATAAACAAACAAACACACACACACACACTTTAGCCATGCTGTCCTGCCTCGGTCTTGAGCCTTCAGCATACACACACATACGCACACCTACGCACACGCACACACACGCGCACACACACACACACACACACACACACACACACACACACACACACACACACACACACACACACAAACAAACAAACAAACAAACAAACAAACAAACAAACAAACAAACAAACAAACAAACAAACAAACAAACACACACACACACACACACACACACACACACACACACACACACACACACACACACACACACACACACGTTAGCCATACTATCCTGCCTCGGTTCTGTATCTTCAGCAGTGGGAGAGGGACAAAAGCCAATCGATGATGGTTCCACGGTATGTTCAAGACCTCTGCATCAGAGTTAGCAGCTGTGTGGTTTGGTAGAGGTGTGTGTGTATTTGCAACTGTAAATGAGGTGTGAAGACCACAGATGCATGCACACACACACACTGTCTCTCTCTCTGTTCTCTTTCTCTCTCTCTATCACACACACACACACACACACTCACACACTCTGCTTCCTGTTTAGCATGCATTGTCAGTAGTAGTGATGAGCCCATTTACTGGATCCTGATTCGCTTAATTCATTTCCATTGTTGGCAGAGCTGTGATAGAGACCGGTCTGACTTCACTTCTGTCATTGTTGCTCCGTTAGCCAATCAGATGGAGCTCAGGTAGCCAATCAGATGGAGCTCTGCTGCCCTAGAGGCCCGCCCCCATAGCACAGTCTCAGGTCCATGCTAAAAAGGGTACCACTTTCTATGAAGCCTGTATACAAGACTAAAGACTTGTAATACATTCATGAAGTGTGTAAAGTATTCATAACTGTTGATACATACTCATGATCCTACTCCTGAAGCATTATATAATGCTATGCTATAAACCCTATTCCACATTTAAGTCACACAGTGCATTCTAGGTTATAAAGCTTAGGCTGCATATGGACGCAGTCATGAGTGTGTAAATAGTTTTGAATACTAATTTCAACCATTATTAAGCGTTATGATGCCATTAATTAATGTGTTATTAAGCATTATAGCCATTAATTAATGTGTTATAGACTGGTATAAATACATGCGTCATAGAAAGTGTTACCCTAAAAAGAAATCTTAACACTGTCATATTTCCATCGCAGCATTCAGCAATGGCGTTGCATGTTGCAACATTTTCTCAGTGTTGTGCAGCAAGAGCTTGCATGGTTCACTCTGAGTCATAATGTTTTAGTAAGCATCACCATGCCTATGTGGCACTTTCCTGTATATATAGCTTGATTTTATAACACCTTCTTGGTCTTGTGACTAAATCTCTTGCTTCTTGCTATTAAGAAAGTACATAAAAGCATCACCACTATTATACCTACAACATGTTTGACAGGGCAGTGTGACAACTTTAAAGGCATTTTTTCTCAGTTTCTGTGTTCACATAATTACTGCACGTTGCCTTTTTAGGGCAGTATTGTTGTCTATATATTTGTATTTGTATATTAAATGTATACTACTACATGTTAACATGTTGAATGTATCGAGAGCTAACATCTACCGCAGTCAAATTTCTTGAATATGTAAGTATACTTCGCCAGTAAAACTGATTGTGATTCTGACTGACCATGAACCATG
>CM050200.1:4715709-4720709 GCA_027475355.1 Coilia nasus
GAGGGACCAGTTCTGGCCAGTTCTTTCCCAGGCCCCGGGACAAGAGACCCGTTTGTCCCCCACTATAGGCGGCCCTAAGTAGTAGTAGTAGTAGTATCAGTAGTAGTAGTAGTAGCAGTACTAGTAAGAGCAGTAATAGTAGTAGTATTTTTTTGTGGGAATCGAACCTGTGACCCTCTGATCTCAAGACCAACTCTAACCATTAGGCCTCCGATCTCAAGACCAACTTCAGCTCTAACCATTAGGGCTCCGATCTCAAGACCAACTCTAACCATTAGGGCTCCGATCTCAAGACCAACTCTAACCATTAGGGCTCCGATCTCAAGACCAACTCTAACCATTAGGGCTCCGATCTCAAGACCAACTCTAACCATTAGGCCTCCGATCTCAAGACCAACTCTAACCATTAGGGCTCCGATCTCAAGACCAACTCTAACCATTAGGGCTCCGATCTCAAGACCAACTTCAGCTCTAACCATTAGGGCTCCGATCTCAAGACCAACTCTAACCATTAGGGCTCCGATCTCAAGACCAACTCTAACCATTAGGGCTCCGATCTCAAGACCAACTCTAACCATTAGGGCTCCGATCTCAAGACCAACTTCAGCTCTAACCATTAGGGCTCCGATCTCAAGACCAACTCTAACCATTAGGGCTCCGATCTCAAGACCAACTCTAACCATTAGGGCTCCGATCTCAAGACCAACTCTAACCATTAGGCCACAGTGCCAGCCCTGCCTGCTTCACAAAGACTTGTGCGTGTGTGTTAGGGTTTGACTTTTGCTCAAAAATCATATTCGAATTTCGTTTGTTTATGAATATTAATATTCAAATAATATTCGAACATTTGTTAATAATATTTTGACAATTGAATGCCATCAGTAAGACCTATATGGGTATCAAACTTACGTTGGCAGTGTATCAGTCAATGTCAATAAACTACGTGAACGAAAGGCTAAATATTTATGCGTGTTAAATATGCATTGTTATTATTGAGCAAACAAGATATTCAGTGTCAGAGTGAAGATGTTATGAGCGGAATATAACAGAAGATGTTGTTACGACACAGTTAATGCTTCATCGGAATTACACAAGCTTACAAGAATCTTTTGTGCACCTAGTCAATGATGTTTTTTTAAAGAACAACACAGTGTGATGACTGTTTTTTAATTAACACTCAGACATGTCACTTCGTCCTCCGTCGTGATTTTCCCCTCTTGCTTTGGGAAGCCAAAGTAGCGCCACACAGTGAGGTATCAAGTGGTATCAAGAGTGTAGATTTAAAACTCGCTTGTTGCTGGCGTGGCCATTGTTTTGGTATGCAAGGAAGGCACAAACCAGGACGCTAACCTCACCTAGAGGAGCCCAGATACCGTAATGAGCTCGCAATTCACAACTTCACCAGCCGGAATCTGAATTGAAAACGACGTTTACACACAAACATATTTACAAAAAATAATACCCATAACAGGTTTGAATATTAAGGGCTGCCATTCGAATATCTGTAATTTTTTAAATATTCGAATTATATTCGAATAACGTAGTTCGGAGTCAAAGCCCTATTTTGTGTGTGTGTGTGTGTGTGTGTGTGTGTGTGTGTGTGTCTCTGTCTGTTTGTCTGTTTTTGTTGATGTACAGATGAGCCATTCTCATACACTGCATACTGGGCAGGAGCTGTCCATGATATATTAGTTCCAAGCTGTGTATGTGTGCGTGTGCGCGCGCGCGTGTGTGTGTGTGTGTGAGTGCGCGCGTGCAGTCAGCAGTACATAAAAAGGCATGTGTATTCATCTCTGAGCCTCGCTGCTCTTCAGTAATGAAACTTTATCTGACAGACAGCTCGCTTAACTGAAGCAAAACACGACCCTGCCAGAACACATCACACACCCCTCTCTCCACACACCCACACACACACACACACACACACACTCACGCCTCTCTCCCTCAGCACCCATACACACACACCACACACACAAAACACACACCTCTCTCTTTCTCAGCACCCGCACACCTACAGACACACACACACACACACACACCACACACCCCTCTACCTCTTCCTCTTAGCACCCACATGAAAAACCGGGCGCTGTTTCCAATAAAGGGGAAAGCTGTGCTTCAGACAGACACAGTGTGGAGAGAAAGAAAGAGCCGGGAGTATTTTACATTCAAAGCGCAGGCGGTTTATAACCATGGCTGTCTCCACTGCTGTCAGGTGCCTGCCTACCAGGCATGGAAATGAACTTTCAAATAAACTCAGCAAAATGTGAACCTCTCAAATAAATGTTCAAATTCGCCAGCCTCTCCACAGCTGTTGTGTTTACTTTGCGACGGCGATGCTCACACTGCCTTTTGAGGGAAGAAAAAACAAATACAAATAAAAATGTCTGAGGAAAACGGCTCTTTTGATCCCCGGGCTAATCAACTGAACGCGTCAGGCTGTTGGGGTGTGTGTGTGTGTCGTACTACTCGATGGGCCGTGTGTGTGTGTGTGTGTGTGTGGTGGAACAGCGTTGATTTCTCTGGAGTGCCGCTCCTGCGCCTGGCTTGAGAAAACGCCACCTGAAAAGAAAAGTCAGACTGCAATATTTAACGAAGCCGTGTGTATTTAAAGTGAGACGAAAGAATGTCTGCAGGGGTGAAAAGAATGGGTGTCCAAAGGACTCTGGTAGTCACTGGGTTAAAGTGCAAGTGTGCTATTCTAATGACGTCTTAATCAGAATGGTTTTCCTGATAGTATGATATATATATATAGTATCTCTACCGACCTTGACCTTAGCAATGACCTTCACTTTGACTTCAGTAGAAATGGGTCCTATAATTATTATTGTTGTTGTTGTTGTTGTTGTTGTTGTTATTATTACTACTACTACTACTATTACTACTATTAGTAGTAGTAGCAGCAGTAGTAGTAGTAGTAGTAGTAGTAACAGTGATAGTGGTGGTGGTGTTGTTAAAAATAAGCATTATTATTATTATTATATGAGGATTATTGTTGTTTTTGTTGTTATTGTCGTACTTTGAACTCTGCATGAAAAGGCTCCTATAAATAAGGATTATAATAATTATTATTATTATTCTTGTTGTGTTGTTGACCCCTGCGTGGCCAGGTGTACGGTGCGGCGATCCAGTTCTACGAGGCGTACCCGCTGACTCCTATAAATAAGGATTATAATAATTATTAATCTTGTTGTGTTGTTGACCCAAGGTGTACGGCGCGGCGATCCAGTTCTACGAGGCGTACCCGCTGACTCCTATAAATAAGGATTATAATAATTATTAATCTTGTTGTGTTGTTGACCCAAGGTGTACGGCGCGGCGATCCAGTTCTACGAGGCGTACCCGCTGACTCCTATAAATAAGGATTATAATAATTATTATTCTTGTTGTGTTGTTGACCCCAGGTGTACGGCGCGGCGATCCAGTTCTACGAGGCGTACCCGCTGACTCCTATAAATAAGGATTATAATAATTATTATTCTTGTTGTGTTGTTGACCCCAGGTGTACGGCGCGGCGATCCAGTTCTACGAGGCGTACCCGCTGGAGCGCTTGAGCGAGCGGCAGAAGCAGCAGCTGGGCCTACTGACCGCCGTGGAGAAACGTCTCATCACCGACCGCCCCGTCAACACCAACAAGTGCATCTGCCTGCTCTCGCGCTGGCCCTTCTTCGAGGCCTTCCGCAAGTTCCTCCTCTTCCTCTACAAGCTCTCCGTCTCCGGACCACACCCCCTCCCCATCGAGAAGTAAGAGACACACACACACACACACACACACACACACACACACACACACACACGGCCTTTCTTCGAGGCCTTCCGCAAGTTCCTCCTCTTCCTCTACAAGCTGTCCGTCTCCGGACCACACCCCCTCCCCATCGAGAAGTAAGAGACACACACACACACACACACACACACACACACACACACACACACACACACACACACACACACACACACACACACACACACACACGGCCCTTCTTCGAGGCCTTCCGCAAGTTCCTCCTCTTCCTCTACAAGCTGTCCGTCTCCGGACCACACCCCCTCCCCATCGAGAAGTAAGACACACACACACACACAAGCACAGACACACACAAACACACACACACACACACACACCGTGCCCATCAAGAAGTAAGAATGATGAGCAGACACACACACACACACGCAGACACACACACATAGACACACCCCCTGCCCTTCGAGAAGTAAGGCATAGAGACACACAGACACACACACACACCCCTGCCCATCGAGAAGTAAGGCATAGAGACACACACACACACACACCCTGCCTGCCGAGAAGTAAGAGAGATGAGCAGACACACACACACACACACACACCCCTGCCCATCAAGAAGTAAGGCATAGACACACACACACACACCCTGCCCGCCGAGAAGTAAGAGAGACCGGCTGACAAGGCACAGAGACATGCACACACTCACTTACTCAATCACACATGTGCACACACACTCACTTACTCAATCACACATGTGCACACACACTAACACATATACACACACACTCGCTTACTCACACCTACACACACCCTGCCCATGGAGAAGTAAGAGAGACGACCGCACAGCACCCTGGTGATTAGCAGGAACAGGAAGTGGAGTGTGTGTAGGAGTGCAGTGCCACGAGGAGAGGAGCGGAGAGGAGCAGAGAGGAAGTGTTTTGTTTTGGTTGGCAACGTGTATTCTGCCACGGTTCCTGATTTGATTATCACGGCTTTTATGAAAAGCGTTTCAGTGCAGGAGTAGTTGTGTGCACGTCCAGCCTCTTTTAAGGCCAGGTGTCAAGGGTACACACAGACAGCTCCCGGTCTTGACTAGACCAAAAAACAGAAGCAACGTTAACTTTGCTCCAACAGGGGTATTCCTTCTTTTTAATCTTTCGTTAAAGCAACAAGAGGTTGTTTTTTCAACCTAAAAAGAATGTTTCAAAAATCGTTTCAGTGGTTCGTCAACTTGTTACTGGGTGACAAAAAACTACTT
>CM050200.1:4725709-4728209 GCA_027475355.1 Coilia nasus
ATACACACACACACACACACAGGTACTACCTGTGAAGCAACCTGAAGAAGGCCTATGATGAAAATGTTGTAAATAAATCTTGCTTGCAGAATATGCAGTGTGTGGGTCCTAATTTCTCTAATTGTTTCCTGTTAAAATCTCGGCTGGTGCACCAGACTTTTTCAATTCATTTGACTTTGTGTAAAGATTCTGCATGTGTTTATTTCCAGGTAAACAGGTAGTTTGTGTTTAACTTGTGTGTGTCTGTGTGTGTGTGTGTGTGTTGCAGGTCGGATGAGAAGAGACACTGCAGCTGGAAGAACCTCCCCAAGAAGCCCTGCAAGAGTCTGCTCACCTCCCTCAGCAACCTGCACACCCAGCTGGCTCTCGGTACACACACACACACACACCTACGCATACACACACGCATACACACACACATATTTGTGTGTACCCCTGTGTGTGAACTGATGCTGGTTTGAAGGCACCTGCCTAAATCTTTGGACAGTACTGTATCTTTTTAGCCATCCACATGTTTAATGTTAAAACACCCATAGGGCTGAAAGGACTTAAGGCATAAGATGGGCATAAGTTGTTTTTTGACAAGTGTTAGGCAGGTGCACACACACAGGGGTACACACAAAGTCAGGGATTTTGCAGGATCAAGTCAGGTGTATGATCAACCAATTACACCAAATTGGCTGTATATGTCAGGAAGCATACATCCACAGAAGATCTATGGTAGTTTTTCAAGATGTTTGGCGCAAGCTACCAGCCAAGTTCCTTCAAAAACTCTATGCAATAGACCTAGAAGAATAGATGCTCTTTTAAAGGCAAAGGGTGACCACACCAAATATTGATTTGATTTAGGTTTCTCTTTTGTTCAGTCACTGCATTTTGTTAATTGATGAACATAAATGATTAACACTTCCATTTTTGAAGGCATTCCTAGTTGACAGCATTTTTTACCACCTGCCTAAGACTTTTGCACAGTACTGTATATGCAAATACACACACGCATACACTCACACACGCACACACGTGCATACATACACTCACAGACATGACCCCCATCAAGGCAGACACTCTCTCTCAGTCACACAGACACACACAGACCCTCAGTCGGAGGGTTCAGTAGTGGACATGACCCCCAACAAGGCAGACACTCTCTCTCAGTCACACAGACACACACAGACCCTCAGTCGGAGGGTTCAGTAGTGGACATGACCCCCATCGAGCCGGACTTCACACACACACACGCACACACTCTCTCTTTCTCTCACAAATGTGTTTATTCACATTTCTCCCCCCACCTCTCCCACACACACACTCATATATTTCTCTCTCCCCTCTCCCAGTGCGTCGGTCGTCCCTAGAGGGTTCGGCGTTGGACATGACCCCCATCGAGGCGGACTTCACACACACACACAAACACACTTACACACACACTCATATATTTCTCTCTCCCCTCTCCCAGTGCGTCGGTCGTCCCCAGAGGGTTCGGCGGTGGACATGACCCCCATAGAGGCGGACTTCACACACACACACACACACACACTCATATATTTCTCTCTCCCCTCTCCCAGTGCGTCGGTCGTCCCCAGAGGGTTCGGCGGTGGACATGACCCCCATCGAGGTGGACTTCACACACACACACACACACACACACACACACACACACACACACACACTCATATATTTCTCTCTCCCCTCTCCCAGTGCGTCGGTCGTCCCCAGAGGGTTCGGCGGTGGACATGACCCCCATCGAGACGGACTTCACACACACACACACACACACACACACACACACACACACACACACACACACACACACACACACACACAAACAAACACACTTACACACACACTCATATATTTCTCTCTCCCCTCTCCCAGTGCGTCGGTCGTCCCCAGAGGGTTCGGCGGTGGACATGACCCCCATCGAGGCGGACTTCACACACACACACACACACACACACACACACACACACACACTCATATATTTCTCTCTCCCCTCTCCCAGTGCGTCGGTCGTCCCCAGAGGGTTCGGCGTTGGACATGACCCCCATCGAGGCGGACTTCACGTGGCAGAAGAAAATGGCGGCTCTGGAGATGGAGATCCAGGAGACCTTCCTGCGCTTCATGGCCTCCATCCTCAAGGGCTACCGCACCTACCTCAAGCCCATCACCCAAGCCCCCTCAGACAAGGCCACGTCTGCAGACTCCCTCTACGACCTGCAGGGTAAACACACACACACACACACACACACACACACACACACTACCGCACCTACCTCAAGCCCATCACCCAAGCCCCCTCAGACAAGGCCACGTCTGCAGACTCCCTCTACGACCTGCAGGGTAAACACACACACACACACACACACACACTACCACACACACACACACACACACACACACACACACTACCGCACCTACCTCAAGCCCATCACCCAAGCCCCCTCAGACAAGGCTACATCTGCATACTCCCTCTACGACCTGCAGGGTAAACACACACACA
>CM050200.1:4730709-4735709 GCA_027475355.1 Coilia nasus
GTGTGTGTGGATTCAGGTTTTTCCTCTTATTCTGTTTCTTGTCTTCATTTTGCAGCTCTTTCCATCAGACAAAGGCACAGATAAAGGCACAAAGGTAAGGAGTGCTTACTAACCGTAACGTTACCCTCTATAAAATATTACAGACTATCTACACACACACACACACAGTACACACACACAGTACACACACACACACACACACACACACATACACACACACAGTACACACAGTGTATCCCTCTCCCTCTCACTCACACACACACACACACACACACACACACACATACACACACACAGTACACACAGTGTATCCCTCTCCCTCTCACTCACACACACACACACACACACACACACACACACACACAGTACACACAGTGTATCCCTCTCCCTCTCACTCACACACACACACACACACACACACACACACACACACACACACACACACACAGTACACACAGTGTATCCCTCTCACTCACACACACACACACACACACACACACACACACACACACACACACACACACACACACACAGTACACACAGTGTATCCCTCTCCCTCTCACTCACACACACACACACACACACACACACACACACACACACACACACACACACACACACACACACACACACACACACACACACACACACACAGTACACACAGTGTATCCCTCTCCCTCTCACTCACACACACACACAGTACACACAATGACAACATTGCTTTGTCTTTCATACACAAACACCCACACAAATGTATCTCTCTCCCTCTCTCTCTCCCTCTGTGTGTGTGTGTGTGTGTGTGTGTGTGTGTGTGTGTGTGTGTGTGTGTGTGTCCGCAGGTGGAGGGTGAGCTGTCGGAGGACACGCGTCTGATGGAGCTGGACGAGTCTCAGAAGAGTGAGCACACCGTGTTTGTCATGCCCCCAGAGCCCCTGCCAGACAACGGGCCCGACCCCCCCGCCAGATACAGGTCCGCACACCTCCTCTCTCCGATGACCTCACTTCCTCTCTCTGCCGATGTCACTTCCTCTCCCTGGTGGCATAACCCCATCTATATGTGTTAGATGTGTGTGTTCACTGCTGTAATGTGTGTGTTTTACTGACCACTAACCTCATTATCCCACTTTGATTAACACAGTATCCAACTCGGGAACACTTTCTGTGAAGCTTTTATTTACAGGACGTTATAAACACATTCATAAAGGCTTACAATGCCCTCATAAAGCCTAATAATGGTTAAAAACAGTATATAGCATAGTTATTTATACATACTCATGACTGCAGTCATAGGTAGGTAAAGCTTTATAACCAACAATTCGCTGGGTCACTTCAGAATGGAATTGGGCATATGACAGCGTTATAATGCCTGAGGCGTGCAGTCATCAGTATGTATTATTGGTTATGAATACTTGACATACTTTATGATTGCAATACAACCCTTTATGAATGTGTTTATAGAGTCTTATGAAGAATAGAAAGTGTTACCAAATGCCTCTCTTCCTTCACTGCTGTTCTCTCCATCCATCTTGTCTGTATGTCCGCACCACCTGCTGCTATGTTGGGTGTGCTTTCAGAGGCCTCTCTTGTTGTTGTGTTTGTGGAGAGATGAGCTGTGTCAGTGTGAAGGCCAGGGGAGGCTATTTCCATCCCCTACCCATCTCCACCCACCTCTCCTCAGCCACACTCCTCTCCCTCTCTCCCTATCTCCCTCTCTCCCTCCCTCTCTCTCTCCCTCTGTCCCCCTGTCCCTCTCCTTCTCTCCCCCCTCTCCCTCTCTCCCCCTCTCTCCCTCACTCCCTCACTCTCTCCCTCTGTCCCTCTCCCTCTCTCCCCCTCTCTCCCTCTCTCCCCTCTCTCCATCTTTCTTACTCTCTCCATCTCTCTTACTCTCTCCTTCTCTCTCCTCTCTCCATCTCTCTTACTCTCTTCGTCTCTCTTACTCTCTCCATCTCTCTTACTCTCTCCATCTCTCTTACTCTCTCCATCTTTCTTACTCTCTCCTTCTCTCTTACTCTCTCCTTCTCTGCCTCTCTCCCAAACCCCCAAAGTCCTAAAACCCTTTCTCTTTCCGATTCATGTTTGTTATACCGCTCACTCTCACTCCTTTCTGTTTGTCTGGGTCTCTGTGTGTGTGTGTGTGTGTGTGTGTGTGTGTGTGTGTGTGTGTGCGTGTTGCCTCTTCCGCCTAACCACAAAAGCACTTAATCCTATCACACCTTCTTTAGCAAAGCCCCAGTTTGTCTGTTTGATCAGCTGTGTGAGCTGCTTCCTATCTATCTATCTGTCTGTCTGTCTGTCTGTCTGTCTGTCTGTCTGTCTGTCTGTCTGTCTCTCTGTCTGTCTGTCTCTTAAATATTAATAATTCCCATAGTTATGAGAATTTCCCTCATTTGTGTTTGAACTCTGTCTCTCTCCCTCTGTCTCTCTCCCTCTGTCTGTCTGTCTCTCTCTCTTTCTCTCTCTCTCCTTCTCTCTCTCTCTCTCTCTCTCTCCATGTCTATCCTGTAGCTATGAGAATTTCCCGTGTCTGTGTCTGGAGCTGTTTGATCGGCCGCGTGAGCCTCGCCCAGCACTGAGCAGTCGAGCGGCAGGCGCCAGTCTCTCCAGTAGCCCCGCCCTCCTCGCCAAGAGGACCAAACAGGTACACACACACACACACACACACACACACACACACACACACACACACCGGCACAAGTCTCTCCAGTAGCCCCGCCCTACTGGCCAAGAGGACCAAACAGGTACACACACACACACACATACACACACACAGACACACACACCCCGGCACCAGTCTCTCCAGTAGCCCCGCCCTGCTGGCCAAGAGGACCAAACAGGTACACACACACACACACACACACACACACACACACACACACACACACACACCCTTGCACTGCCCACCGATATCCCATAATGCATTTCTACCCAACTGTCAGTACCTGATCTGTTCCATCTGCCTGATCCGCTCTGCTCAGGAAAAAGACACTATATGGAAACATAGCCTTAGCCAGCTTAGCTAGCAGTTCCCCAACTCACACCGCTCAGAGCATTGCAGCATATGCTGTCATTCTCTGTTTCCACCACCAGCATCCCAGAATGCACTAGTGGCCCTAGCCTTGAGCAGTCCCATTCAGTGTTTCCACCTCCAGCATCCCAGAATGCACTAGCGGCCCTAGCCTTGAGCAGTCCCATTCAGTGTTTCCACCACCAGCATCCCAGAATGCACTAGCGGCCCTAGCCTTGAGCAGTCCCATTCTCTGTTTCCACCTCCAGCATCCCAGAATGCACTAGCGGCCCTAGCCTTGAGCAGTCCCATTCAGTGTTTCCACCTCCAGCATCCCAGAATGCACTAGCGGCCCTAGCCTTGAGCAGTCCCATTCAGTGTTTCCACCTCCAGCATCCCAGAATGCACTAGCGGCCCTAGCCTTGAGCAGTCCCATTCAGTGTTTCCACCACCAGCATCCCAGAATGCACTAGCGGCCCTAGCCTTGAGCAGTCCCATTCTCTGTTTCCACCTCCAGCATCCCAGAATGCACTAGCGGCCCTAGCCTTGAGCAGTCCCATTCAGTGTTTCCACCTCCAGCATCCCAGAATGCACTAGCGGCCCTAGCCTTGAGCAGTCCCATTCAGTGTTTCCACCTCCAGCATCCCAGAATGCACTAGCGGCCCTAGCCTTGAGCAGTCCCATTCAGTGTTTCCACCTCCAGCATCCCAGAATGCACTAGCGGCCCTAGCCTTGAGCAGTCCCATTCAGTGTTTCCACCTCCAGCATCCCAGAATGCACTAGCGGCCCTAGCCTTGAGCAGTCCCTTTCAGTGTTTCCACCTCCAGCATCCCAGAATGCACTAGCGGCCCTAGCCTTGAGCAGTCCCATTCAGTGTTTCCACCACCAGCATCCCAGAATGCACTAGCGGCCCTAGCCTTGAGCAGTCCCATTCAGTGTTTCCACCTCCAGCATCCCAGAATGCACTAGCGGCCCTAGCCTTGAGCAGTCCCATTCAGTGTTTCCACCTCCAGCATCCCAGAATGCACTAGCGGCCCTAGCCTTGAGCAGTCCCATTCAGTGTTTCCACCTCCAGCATCCCAGAATGCACTAGCGGCCCTAGCCTTGAGCAGTCCCTTTCAGTGTCTATGTCTCGGGCCCCAACCAGTAGAAAATCATTTCAGCCTCAGCGATGCCATCTGCTTCCTAACTTTTGACACCGCAGGGCGTCAACCTTCACGCAGATGACAAGATATGTGCACACATACACACACACACACACACACATACACACAAATACAGACACCTCAGGGCACCTGTGCTCTACCAATCTTAGCAGAAGATATCTCCACACACAGATTCACACATACACATACAACAACACACTTCCTCTTGTTCTTATCTACCCAGGACAAATCCTACTTTGTATACACACTTTAGTGTGTGTGTGTGTGTGTGTGTGTGTGTGTGTGTGTGTGTGTGTGCGCATACACAAGGGTGTGTGTACTTAGCGGAACTGATTCTATTATTGACATAGTGCCTATTCTATATACTGGTCGCCGTTCCACTTAAAATGAAGCTTTACCCGGTGAAATAGAAGTTATCTCCATGAAAATTTAGCTCCCATAAACCTTTAGTTTGAGTAAGTGAACTTTATAACTTTCATTTTGAACAGATTTTGCATCCAAATGTCTCTCACCACCCGGCCCATAACAGACTTGCTTATGCTAGTGTACATCAGCAATTCCACCAGTGTGTTTTAGTAGTGTTTGTTATGCTTGCAGTGTGTGACAACATCCACAAAAAATATTTGCACTCTATGAATGTACTTACACACAAACACACACGCACACACACAAATATAAATACAAAGATGTCTATACACACACACACACACACACACAAATACAAAGACGTGTACACACATACACACACAGAGAGTGCCAAGGCAGGACATGCTGTATAGTGTGAAGTCTGGACCCTGCAGTGTAAACGTGTGGTAGGGGTGTGTCTG
>CM050200.1:4755709-4760709 GCA_027475355.1 Coilia nasus
CCAATAGCCTGCACGATGTCGCGGTAAGGGGGCGGGACTACTGTCAGCAATGCTGCTCAGCTATTGGGTCATTTTGTATTTTCAGCCTTTTTTTTACCCTTATTTTGATAGGACATTGAAGATGAAGGAAGGAAATGAGTAGGAGGGGGAGGGGGGGGGGGTGGGGGGTATGAGCAAACTAGAATCAGTAGTATTGGCCAAGTGTACTTACATATGTAAGAAATTTGACTCTCTGTTCATTCGATATATAGACATGTAGTACAAGCAACAATATTCAGTACAGGCCAAAAGTTTGGACACACCTTCTCATTCAATGTGTTTTCTTTATTTTCATGACTAGAATATAAGACATGTTTTAAGTTATTTTGCACCTTTTTGTTAAGTACATAATTACCTCCAATGAGGTTATGTTTTTGCCAGGGTTGGTTTGGACCATCTGGATTAAGGATTTTTCACCATTGCTCATAACTCAAATAATGCTCAGAATGCTCATTTACCCATCAAACATGTGTTCATTCACAATTTTGATGCCTTCAGTGAGAATCTATAATGTAAATAGTCATGAAAATAAAAAAAACGCATTGAATGAGAAGGTGTGTCCAAACTTTTGGCCTGTACTGTACATACAGTCTCCTAATGTAAGCAATGATATACATATAGGCACATAATATACAAGTTGAACATAATATTATTACATTATTACATTACACTTAGCTGACGCTCTTATCCAGAGCGACTTACAGATATTTACAGGGTTTCAGTTACAGTCCCTGGAGCAGTGTGGGGTTAGATGCCTTGCTCAAGGGCATCTCAACCATGGGTAGGGGGGGATTTGAACCGACAACCTTCTGATCGCAAGACCAAGTCCCTAGCCACTACGCCACAGCTGCACACACTACAACTAGGACATAATATACAAGATAAAGATACACAAGATAAGTACACACAGAGTGGGATGTACAGTGCCCTGTAGTCTATAGTGGATAGTGAAATGACCGTAGGCTGGATTCGGCATGTAGCATTAGGGGTTGAATTTCTCTGGCAGCAGGACAAGCTGCTATTTATTTATTTATTTATTTATTTATTTTAATATACCCAGGATTCCTTGGGGCAGAAGCGGCCCAATCCGAAGCCGGTGTCGGTTCCGTATCTCAGCCCGCTGGTGCTGAGGAAGGAGCTGGAGTCACTGCTGGAGAACGAGGGAGACCAGGTACACAACATTAAAAAGATAAACAAACAACTCTCAAGTACGCTACACAATACTTACTAACAACACTATGCAATACTGTGCATGTAGCAAGCTAGTTACCTAGTTAGTTAGATAGACAGCCAGCTAATTTAGTCTCGTCTTAGTTAGTCTGATTTAGTTAGTCTGGTAGCTCGGTAGTTAGTTAGCTATCTATCTAGCTAGCTAGTTAGTTGGTTAGCTTGTTATTGATTAAATTGGTTTGGTAGCTAGTTATCTAGTTACAACACATTAAACTTAGCATACACTTTTATCCAAAGTGACTTACAAGTTAGTCAGTTAGCTAGTGATTTAGTTGGTTTGCTAGCTAGTTTATTGTTTAGTTGAGAGGGCAGTCCATCAGCGTGTGTGTGTGTGTGTGTGTGAGTGTGTGTGTGTGTAAATACATGTGAGTAAGTTGTTAAGTAAGTTGTGTGTCCTGCCAGGTGATCTACACACACAAGTTCCTGAGCCAGCACCCCATCCTCTTCTGGAACCTTCTGTGGTATTTCCGGCGTCTGGACCTCCAGAGCAACCTGCCCGGCCTCATCCTCACCTCCGAGCACTGCAACAATGGAGTACAGGTTAGTCGCTCTCTCTCTCTCTTTTTCTTTCTCTCTTTCTGTCTCTCTTTCTTTCTTTCTTTCTTTCTTTCTTTCTCTCTCTCTCTCTCTTTCTCTCTCTCTCCCTCTCTCTCTTTTTTCTCCCTATCTCTCTCTCCTGCTTTGCCTTCTCTCTTCAATCCACACATACACACACACACACACACACATAAATGCAGAGTCACACATATACTTTTACACTTCGTAGGCAAGATCAGATGATGCTTACATAGTGCAGCAACTATACACAACATCAGTGACAGAGAAACAGCTGAAATGTAGTTGGTCTCATGGAGTGTGTGTGCGTGTGTGTGTGCATGTGTGTGCACGTGTGTGGGTGTGTGTGTGTGTGTGTGTATGTGTGTGTGTAGCTACCCCAGTCGTCCCTGTCTGTGGACAGTAAGCAGGTGTACATCCAGCTGCTGTGGGACAACACCAACCTGCACCAGGAGCCCACCGACCCCCTTTACATGCTGTGGAGAAGTTTCAGTGAGTACACACACACACACACACACACACTCTTACACACACACCACCAACCCCCTTTACATGCTGTGGAGAAGTTTCAGTGAGTACACACACACACACACACACACACACACACCACTGACCCCCTTTACATGCTGTGGAGAAGCTTCAGTGAGTACACACACACACACACACACACACACACACACTCTTACACACACACCACCGACCCCCTTTACATGCTGTGGAGAAGTTTCAGTGAGTACACGCACACACACACACACACACACACACCACCGACCCCCTTTACATGCTGTGGAGAAGTTTCAGTGAGTACACACACACACACACACACCACCGACCCCCTTAACATGCTGTGGAGGAGCTTTAGTGAGTACACACACACACACACACACACACACACACACCACTGACCCCCTTTACATGCTGTGGAGAAGTTTCAGTGAGTACACACACACACACACACACACACACCACCGACCCCCTTAACATGCTGTGGAGGAGCTTCAGTGAGTACACACACACACACACACACACACACACACACACACACACACACCACTGACCACCTTTAAGCCTGGGATATACTTGTTGTGAAATGCTGTGCGCGCGAAAAAGTGGCATCAGTAATATAATTAGCTGATTTGTAGCAATGCAAAAGACATTTTTAGGCTGGTAGTTAGTAGGCTAAAGTTAGCTGAAACCAGACTAGCCATTGCCTATTGTTTTCAATGGGCTGCTGCACGCAAGTTACAAAAAAAAATGCCAGATGTGCACTGGCGTCATTTTGACATCACTCTTGCGCACGCACGACTTCGCACTTCATGCTAGTGACTCTGTGTGCTATGGCCAATCTTTGCTGACCTTTGGTGACCCTTGCCCTTTGACCCCAGTGGAGCGTAAGGGGACCCTGGGCCCCAATGACTACCAGGAGACGCGGACGCTGCTCAACAGCATCGTCAGGAGCATCCAGACCAACGACGTCTACTCCCCCATCAACCTGCTCCTCCGAGAGATCAAACGACGCCCAGAGGTCAAGAGGCAAAGGTCAGAATCACACACACACACACACACACACACACACACACATGCACACACACACACACAAATGCATGCATAAACACACATAATGTAACCATGCCTGTACCTTAAGGAAAACAAGATTTTTGGCACGTGTACTTTGCTGTGCACTCAAGACACACACACACACACACACACACATACCACACACACACACACAGATTGGTATCTATGGGCCTAAAACCTCAGGAAGCTAAGATGGTATATTTGTCCACATGTACTGCGTTGTGTACTGTACAGGAAACAGTTTTTTTATTGACAATATGTGTTTCTCATTATTATTTTTTCCCTTCCCTCTCTCTTACACACACACACACACACACACACACACATACAGGAGTATCTACAGAGAGATCCTGTTCCTGGCCCTGGTTTCTCTTGGTCGTGAAAACATTGATGTCGGTGAGTGACACACACACACACACACACACAACACAACACAAACACGGAGTAGAACACAACCTATATGCTGACTCTTACCACACAGAATCCTCTCACTTTCTTTCTTCGATCTTTCATTTAATTACTTCTATCCCTTTTCTCTCCCTCTCTCTCTCTCTCTCTCTCTCTCTCTCTCTCTCTCTCTCTCTCTCTCTGTTTCTCTCTCTCCCTCTCCCCTCCTCTCTCTCTGTTTCTCTCTCTCTGTCTCCCTCCCTCTCTCTCTGTCCCTCTCCCCTCTTTCCCTCTCCCTCTCCCCCTCTGTATCCCTCTCTCTCTCTCTCTCTCTCTCTCTCTCTCTCTCTCTCTCTCTGTTTCTCTCTCTCTGTCCCTCTCCCTCCCTCTCCCTCTCCCTCTCTCTCTCCCCCTCTGTCTCCCACTGTATCCCTCTGTCTCCCTCTCCCTCTCTCTCTGTCTCTCTCCCCCCTCTCTCTCTGTTTCTTTCTCTCTCTCTCTGTTTCTCTCCCCCCCCCTCTCTGTTTCTCTCTCTCTCTCTCTCTGTCCCTCTGTCTGTTTCTCTCTCTCCCTCTCTCTCTCCCTCTCTCTCCCCCCCTCTCTCTGTTTCTTTCTCTCTCTCTCTTTCTCTCTCTCTGTTTCTCTCTCTCCTTCCCCCCCTCTCTGTTTCTCTCTCTCTCGCTCTCTGTCCCTCTGTCTGTTTCTCTCTCTCTCTCTCTCTCTCTCTCTCTGTCCCTCTGTCTGTTTCTCTCTCTCCCTCTCTCTCCCTCTCTCTCTCCCTCTCTCTTCCCCCCTCTCTCTGTTTCTCTCCCTCTCCCTCTCTCTCTCTCTCTCTCTCTCTCTCTCTCTCTCTCTCTCTCTCTCTCTCTCTCTCTCTCCCTCTCTGCAGAGGCGTATGACCGTGAGTATCGTCAGGCGTTTGAGCAGTTGAGTGCGGAGCAGCAGAAGGCCCTGTCCACCATGGACCGCCCGCCCAGCAAGAGCGTGCAGTGGTGCCTCAAGACCTTCGGCGCCCCCTTCATCTGAGCGCCCCCTAGGGGTGCGGAGGGGAGGAGCAGCGAGCAGCGCAACCCGCCATCCAGACACCCAACCACCCACCCAACCACCTCCTTCCAGCGTACCCCTCCACCCCCCAAACACGCCTCACTCCACCCTGCTCTCACCCCTCCTGGAGCAGTGTCTGTGGGCATGGGGGGAACGGTATGCCCCCC
>CM050200.1:4770709-4803209 GCA_027475355.1 Coilia nasus
GAGAGAGAGAGAGAGGAGAGAGAGAGAGGGAGGGGGAGAGAGAGAGAGGAGAGAGAAGGGGAGGGAGGGAGAGAGAGAGAGAAAGAGAGAGAGAGAGAGAGAGAGAAAGAGAAGAGAGAAAGAGAGAGAGAGAGAGAGAGAGAGGAGAGGGAGAGAGAGAGAGAGAGAGAGAGAGAGAAGGTGTCATCTACATGTGAATAGTTGCAAAGACATGCACAGCAGCCAGCAGAAGCTCACTTGTCCGTCTCACTGTCTTGCCTTCTTGTTTTGAAAATTCCACCAGTGTGGCAGGAGTATTTTTACCCCTGATGCATTCTGCACATGTGTAAGCCTATGTCATCTTATGCAGTACCACACAACAACAGATGTAAATATATTTGACAAAAAGAGGGAGGAGTAGAGATTTACTGACATTTCAATTTAATGAGCTGAGTGGATCATGTAAATGGCCCCAGCAGCCCCAGTCACTGTAACGGTAGCCGGCTGGTTCAGGTTAACCCTTGTTGAGCATCTGTCTGTACGGCTCCAGTTGGCCATACCCTCAGCTGCTCTGTCCTGTACAGCTCACATGAGGTTGCGTGAATAGCTGTAGTCAGCGGCCAGTTGTGCGTGTTACACCTGGGAGTAGGGACTAACAGCCTCTGAACTATTTACTTAGTTATACATAGTGGCATGGTGAAAGCCATGGGGGAAAGCGATAGGTAGGTGCTGCTGAGTGGATCATGTAAACGGCCCCAGCAGCCCCAGTCACTGTAACAGTAGCCGGCTGGTTCAGGTTAACCCTTGTTGAGCAGCTGTGTGTATGGCTCCAGTTGGCCATCCCCTCAGCTGCTCTGTCCTGTACAGCTTACACGAGGTTGCGTGAATAGCTGTAGCGGCCAGTTGTGCGTGTTACACCTGGGAGTAGGGACTAACATCCTGAACTATTTACTTGGTTATAGATAGTGTAGGGGTAGGTGTAATAGCTATAGTTTCTCCCTAAGGTGCTCTTCCTACATGCACAAGTATTGTGTGTTCTTTGTAAAAAAAAAAATGATGAAATACAGTACAGGCCAAAAGTTTGGACACATCTTCTCATTCAATTAGTTTTCTTTATTTGCAGGACTAGAATATAAGACATGTTTAAAACATGTTTAAAAGTTATTTCACACTTTTTTGTTAAGTACATAATTACATCCATGGAGGTTATGTTTTTGCCGCGTTGGTTTTGTTTGTCTGTCCGTTTGTTTGTTAATAGTGTAGCTCAGAAAGTTCTTAATGGATTTCGCTGAAATTTTCAGGATAGTTGGAAGCAGGAAGTTGGCTAACTTAGAACTGATTAGTTTTTGGTGGTGATCCGGATCACCATCTGGATCCAGGATTTTTAAAAAGGATTCTTCACTATTGCAAAATAGGGCCAATTTGGACATAACTTTTGTTCATAATTCTACAAATAATGCTCAGAATGCTCGTTTACCCATCAAGCAAGAAGTCTTCAGGTGGGGATGGTATAAGGTGGAGATTTCAGCTACCTTGGCGGAGGTCTGCGCTCTCCGAGTGCTTTTCTAGTTCCATATGTGTTCATTCACAGTTTTGATGCTTTCAGTGAGAATCTACAATGTAAATAGTCATGAAAATAAAGAAAACGCATTGAATGAGAAGGTGTGTCCAAACTTTTGGCCTGTACTGTATATTACAAGTGAATACAAACACACAATATTCAAATGTTAGCCTCAACGCCAGCTAAAGATGAAGACTCTGACTTCAAAGACTTTGTAATAACTCTTCATAGATCAATGTAAGTCAGATCAGATTGTCACCACTTTCACAGCACTTGAAGTTTTTGTCTTTGGTCACCCTACAGGTTGGAAACGAAGTTGTCTTTCATTAAAACTACAGAGAGACAGCTTCTCCAAAATAACTTGTGCGGTAACAGCCCATGGAGGGCGGCAAAGCGAATTCAGCTGCGTGCCTTTCACCCAGTTACAAGTTCATAAACCACTGAAATGATTTTGGAAACATTATTTTAAGGTTGGAAAAACTACTTGGTGTTGCTTTAAAGAGAGCATGGGAATGACAGCATATGGTCTCTACCCGGTATCTGACACCGACACCCCTGGGGCTGACAAGGTGTCTGTACCCACAGCAGCCCTGCCCGCTACCTCACCCACGTGTCTGATCATAACCTGACGACGGCTGTTACGGCACCTAATCTATTCTTCAGTGACCCTAATTACCTGTCACGCGCGATTACACCTGGCCAGGTGCACTCTGCATCAGCTCTCACGATACAACATGCCACTTTTCCTTTACACTCCAAAATAATGGAACAGTACAGAAAAGAATAGAATAGAATAGAATAGAATGGAATAGAATAGAATAGAATAGAATAGAATAGAATAGAATAGAATAGAATAGAATAGAATAGAATAGAATGACTTTTATTGTCACTATACACATGTACAATGACATTACAGTGTTTGCCCATTGCTTGAATGCAATAAACATATGCTTAAACCAAAGTAACATAACGTGAACATAACGCCTTAAACACAGTGTAACCATACTTTAAACAAAAGCGCCGCTTTAAACTTTAGTTGCAATTCTGCAACACACTTGCTCCTTTTTGCAACACACTTGCTCCTGCATACTACACACTATTTCATACATAAGACACTTCGTTCAAAAATGAAATACAGATGTATCATTGGCAAAACACATCTATTCAAAATACAAAAACAGTGTTTTATATGAAGTAGGCTAGTTTGTTGCTGCTGATGTGACAGTGTTTTTATAAGATGCAAGTGTGTGCAATTTTGTCATCAGAGTGACATTTTGACAAAGGATTGTTAGGTTTTGATTGCAGAGTTTCAATTTGACATATATGTGAATGGTTTATTTCCAAGTGTTGTGTCCTATGTGCTTGTGTGTAGAGTTTTGGCACAGCGAGCCAAGTTTTGCAAAATGTGTTTAAGCAATGTGCAAAAACTGTAAAAGCAGCTCCTTCTCCAGTGCAGACATGCATATTGGAAAGCATATTGAAGTTCTGAGTGTGCCACAGCACTTTTATTTTTTGATAATGGTGTGATGTGATGTAATGTCATGTAACAGGCAGCTGTCAAACATAACAAGAGCCAGTCCACTGTCTCAGTGACTGGAATGTGGTGACGATGGGTCATTCGCTCCCGTTCTGCTGTGAGTGCGAGAGTGTGTGCGTGTGTGTGTATTCTGTTGTGAGTGTGTGAGTGACACTTCTATTATTACCATGCTGCTCTCAGCTGACTTGTTGGTCACAGCATAACTAGGTGGGCAAAGATTAGCAGAGCATGAGGCACATTATAATGGAAGCATTTTCCCATGTCTGAGCTGATTGGCCCAGAGAGGGGGTTAGGAGACCCGTGTCACAATGGCAGCCTAGCAACTTCCCTGTAGCAATGACTGTAATGTATATACAGTCACTGGCCTGTAGCCAGGGTTGCAATGGCAAAGGCCTTTCTGCAGTATTCTTTCTGCTTTTGTGTCTGTGTTCATTTGTATGTATGTGTGTGCGTGCATGTGTCCATGTGTGTGTGCATGTGTGTGCCTGTGTGTGTGTGCATATGCAGGGAGTGTCTGTGTGACTGTTCATGTGCATGGTTACTATATGGGTGCACATATTCAGGCAGTGTGTGTGTGTGTGTGTGTGTGTCTGTCTGTGCATACGTGTGTGTGCATGTGTATGTGTGCACATATGCAGTGTGTGTGTGTGTGTGTGCGTTCGTGCGTGTGTGTGTGTATGCGTGTGTGTGTTTGTGCGTGTGTGTGTGTCTGTGCATACATGTGTGTGCATGTGTATGTGTGCACATATGCAGTGTGTGTGTGTGTGTGTGCGTTCGTGTGTGTGTGTGCGTGTGTGTGTGTGTGTTTGTGTCTGTGCATACGTGTGTGTGCATGTGTATGTGTGCACATATGCAGTGTGTGTGTGTGTGTGTGCGTTCGTGTGTGTGTGTGTGTATGCGTGTGTGTGTTTGTGCGTGTGTGTGTGTGTGTGTGTGTGTGTGTCTGTGCATACATGTGTGTGCATGTGTATGTGTGCACATATGCAGTGTGTGTGTGTGTGCGTTCGTGTGTGTGTGTGTGTATGCGTGTGTGTGTTTGTGCGTGTGTGTGTGTGTGTGTGTGTGTGTGTGTGTGTGTCTGTGCATACGTGTGTGTGCATGTGTATGTGTGCACATATGCAGTGTGTGTGTGTGTGTGTGCATTCGTGTGTGCAGTGCACATATGCAGTGTGTGTGTGTGTGTGCATTCGTGTGTGTGTGTATGCGTGTGTGTGTGTGCGTGTGTGTGTGTGTGTGCGTGTGTGTGTGTGTGCGTGTGTGTGTGTGTGTGTGAGTCTAGAAAAACCTGTTCATCAGAGGGACATAAGAGGAGTATGTGAGTGTGTGCATGTGTGTACAGGTGTGTGTGTGCGCATGACTCTTCCTGCCCTGCCTTGGCAAAGGGGAAAGTGCCTTCTATGACAGGAGAGATGAGATGTGCCAGCCTGTGATGCCCTCAAGGTTACTGTGTGTGTGTGTGTGCCCATGTTTGTGTGTGTGCATGTTTGTGCATGTGTGTGTGTGTGTGTGTGTGTGAATGTGTGTGCGCGCATGTTTGTGTGTGTGCGCGCATGTTTGTGTGTGTGTGTGTGTGTGCGCGCATGTGTGTGTGTGTATGTGTGCGCACACATGTTTGTGTGTGTTTGTGTGTCCGTGTGTGTGCACGTTCGTGTGGGTCCAATATGTAACCCCAGGCCCACCGGACGCATTCTTTGCTTTATAAGGACGGCTGGTAGCAGACAGAAATTAGACACCATGACCCCGTGGGGGGGAGAAAGCACCCCACAATGTTTGGCTGACCTGCGGCTGAGGTTCCAGGGGACGACCCTGTCACAAACAGACAAGGCACGACGCCACATGTGTTTACGCAAAACGTTTAAAGACGTCACCAAACATTTAGCATACTGTACATTTATGATGTTGACTCTATGTGGCTTTCTTTATGGCTGCAGAACACTAAGGGCCTCTGGTCAGACAGCTTTGCCACAAATGTAAAGCATTACAGATATTCTTCACATCTCCTTATTAAAAGAGCAAAACCTTTGTCTGGATATGTACTTTCAGTAACACATTTACACCTCCTAACAAGATGTTTTTACAGAGCCTAGCATTGACAAGGGGGGCTTTGAAGACACTTTTAACTGTTTATAGGGGTAGGGGGCAAGACTGTATTCTTTCATAGTGTCCAACATAGGGCCCATTACAACTTTAAATGACACAGTGCATTATAAAGCTACTTTGAGCAAAGCTACGATGAATTGAAAAAGGTCAAAGAAGGTTTATAATCCACTGTGTCACTTAAAGTTTTAAAGACATATAACATAGCATTGCAATGCCTTAGGGGTGCAGTCATGAGCATGTATAAACAGTTACTATGTATAAATAGTAAATAAATAGAGTATGTATAAATAGTTAATAGTTATAGCAATCATTGTAAAGCTTTCTGAATGCATTATAACCCTTTGGGAATGTGTCCATAGGGTCTTATGAAGACTGGGTTTATAGAAAGCGTTACCAATATATCTTACCTCACCTTATCTCACCTTATGTCGACAATGTAAACTATATCTGAAGTAAGGGCAAACTGCCGCCAAGGTGACCGGTTCCCTGGAAATAATGGCGAGTGGGAGGCAAAGAACTGCCGGACGAGAAGCGGAATTCCATCCGTCGAGTCATTATTCCCACGGAACCGGTCACCTCAAAGACCTCTATCCGACTTATCGCACGTTTACATCTAGGAAATAATTCACCCCACAATTCCTTTTGTATTTAAAGTAAAATATGCATAAACTACTGAAATAACCGGTTGATTTGCTACTTTATAGCAAATGTTAGGAAAAAAGTAGAGCGAGGAATAGACATCTTACCGTTAATGTGGCTAATAGTTGACATGATTCATTTTTAATAAGCGCATTGATATGGAACGGCAATTCAACTTTTCCTTCGAAATCTACTTCAAAGGTAGCCCGTTCCTAAAATGTTAATGCCCAATGTTCAACCAATAACCTGCCACCTGCAGTCCGCTCCACATATCCTGCCCTCCACCCTTGCAAACAGAGGCCTCCTCTTGAAACCCTGTTTTTTTGCAGACAGAAATGTCTGACAATAACTGGTAACCCAAGATGGCTGAACAACGGGCCGTGGGGGAAAGCCTCTTCACAGCGCTTTGGATTCGAAGGGGGAGCTCGAAAGGACTGAAGAATAACTGTTGGGTCATGTTAGATGCGCGAGTGGCGTCTCTGTGCGCTCTTTAAAATATTATGTTACCGGTCGCGGCGGAGAGGGGATGTTGTTTAGTCTAAATTACAGTGACACAGAGCAAAGGCACAGCTGGCACGGCCCCCATACATTGTCTCTCCCCATGGCTGAGGTTACAGTTAGTTTTAGCTTGCAATGAATACGGATGATTAGCAACATAAGCTGTTTTGCAACTTTCCCCTGTTTTGTCCACAGCCAGAAATTCCCTATTTTTTAATGCAAGCTATAAGGTGTCTCTTATGTTCTTGACTATTGATGTTGACGCAAGGCTTTATGGGTGTTTTTTTCTTCACAATCTTTTTGTGGCTTTTTTTGTGACGAGGCGAGGGCCGGTAATCTTGCTGCAGGTTCTCAGCCCTGGGACACACAGAGGACAACTGAGTTCTTTAAGAGGAAGTTAATGTTTGACCAGAGCATGGGATTGTGGGATTGCCAATGTGAGACAGTGCTCCACTTTGCTCCAGCACAGATAGCCTGCACCCACTTCTGCCTATAGGAAATCACCAAAGATAGGCAGCAAGCAGAAGGGAAAAGGGGGGCATAGAGAGAGACAGAGAGGGGGGCAGGGAGGGAGAGAGACGGAGACAGACAGAAAGAGGGAGAGAGAGACAGACAGAGTGAGAGAGAGAGAGAGAGAGACAGAGAGAGACAGACAGAGAGAGAGACTGTGTCATATGCTGCTTGCCAAATGAATGTATGTCTACACATGCACAAGGGAAAAGGGGGGGATAGAGAGAGACAGATAGGGGGGCAGGGAGGGAGAGAGACAGAGACAGAAAGAGGGAGAGAGAGACAGACATACAGAGTGAAAGAGAGAGAGACAGACAGAGAGAGAGACTGTGTCATATGCTGCATGCCAAATGTATGTATGTCTACACATGCACTTGGATTTGTTATTCCAAAGTTTGTATAACTGTTTAAAAACAGACAGAAAGAGGGAGAGACAGACAGACAGAGTGTGTGTGTGTGAGAGAGAGAGAGACAGAGACAGAGACAGAGACAGAGAGAGAGAGAGAGAGAGAGAGAGAGAGACAGAGAGAGACAGAGACAGAGAGAGAGAGAGAGAGACTGTGTCATATGCTGCTTGCCAAATGTATGCATGTCTACACATACACTTGGATTTCTTACTCCTTGTGTCCCTCAAAGTTTGTATAACTATTTATACAATACATTTAAAGATGTTTTAACTGTCATGCCGATAAAGCATTTTGAATCTTAATTTGATAGAGAAGGAGGGATGAAACAGAAGGACAAAAAGCAGGAAGAGAACAGAAAACAGAAAGAGACACAAAAGAAAAGAAGAAAGGAACTGGTGTAGCCTCTTAGCGGTCACTGTATCGCCGGGGCTACGACTCGCTGTGACTGAGAAAAACGCAACTACAGCATTACAACATTGCTACGACATTACAGAAAGCCTTTAGTAACGCATTACAACTTGGTCATTGCCATTCTGGTAACAACAAATTTATAATAGGGGGTGCCTCTTAAAGGGTTAAAGGAATTATTAAATAATTGCAATTTATTTAATTAATGAGTAATTACAATACATATTTTTTAACAGTCCATGATATACGTTACTGATCAACATAGACCAAAGCAATTCTTTTCAGACTCTTACACCTGATTCACACCGACTTGAGCTTGTACAGCACGTATCCGTGTACAATGTTTGTACAGTGACAGAATACGCTCAGATCACGCGTGCGGTGTGAATCAGGCCTTACTTATGTTGGCAGCAATTTAAGGACAACTGATGACACAAGCTGGCATGCTTAGGGGAAAACTATGTTTCTGAAATGTTGTCATTTTTCACCATTCCTGTCTACCTCACAGTTGTGGCTTAAAGGTTAAATCAATCGACCTAAAACTACCTAAACCTCCTTAAAAAGACTACAGCAGAGAGAGAGAGAGAGAGAGAGAGAGAGAGAGAGAGAGAGAGAGAGAGAGAGAGAGAGAGAGAGAGAAAGAGAGAGAGAGAAACAGACAGAGACGGAGACAGAGAGAGACTGAGAGAAAGAATGAGAGGGAAAGAAAGAGAGACAGAGAAAGAGAGGGAGACACAGAGAGAGAGACTGAGAGAAAGAAAGACAGAGAGTGTGTAAGAGTCGATGGCGAGCTCCTACAGTATGACGAAGTTACCATGGCAGCATGCAGAGGTCCTTTCATGACAGCCTTATCATATGCCACAGTGAGATAACGGCATTGAGGTCAGTCCGCTATCAGTCATATCAACATCACAGAACCAGCTCCACTTGTGATGAGCGTGCAGCAGAACAACTTTGCTTAGGGCACCACTTCATTTCACCTGACCAAAGCAAATAGGCTGAGAACATGAGAGTTTAGTCTGTTAAGAGCAGATTTTGAAAAGAGCCTTCTATACTGCCCCAAATGCAAAGGTGATTTCGGGTCTGCTGTGGCCCCGGGCAAAAAGTCCACATCCTCAACAAAGGAAGCCTTAATGTGATACAATGAAAGATAAAGCGACAGCTTTGTGAGGATGGCGCACAGGTTCCTGCATGGGTCGTAAAGTAATTTGGGGCTTGCTGCCCGCAAACCAGTTGATTAGGGCGAAGTAGTGGAGTTCAGAGAATAAGGAGAGGCTGTAAGGAGAGGCTGTTTCTAAATCAAGGCCCCTTCCTTCCCTGATACACATTACTGCAGAGGCCTAGCTAGCCAACAGTAAGGATGCTGTCTAATTCCATTGTACAGGCAACTGTTCAATGGCAATAAAGGTCTTCTTGAGTCTTGAGAGGCTCTTTCTAAATCAAGGCCCCTTCCCTGATACACATTATGGCAGAGGCACTGCTAGGCAGCTGATTGTGGCCTCCAGGCCAATAGGGCCCTGAAGGGCTGACCATTTTAAAACTACAGCAGTGGCAATGCAGGTTTTAATGAAAGGTGTTGGTGTTCTGCTTGGGGCTGCATGGTTTCAGAGAAGATTAAGAGAGTGCAGCCAAAGCACACATTCAGGATTGTAAATGGGGAAGAAGACTAAAGAAGTGATCAACATATGTGTAAATGAAAAGTCCGCTTCAACTAGAAATTTGCTCCCAATGTTTTCTTTATTTACCGTGATGTTTCAGGCCTTCCAACCCTTCATCAGACTTCCTCGAACTTTTCTTTTGCACGTATATTCGTGGAAGTCTAAGACAAAGTGAAGTACACTGCAATAAATGTGTGTTTGTGTGTGTGTGTGTGTCTGTGTGTGTGTGTGTGTGTGTGTGTGTGTGTGTGTGTGTGTGTGTGTGAAGCGGACTTCTCTTTTACACACATATTCGAGGAAGACGAGGTGAAGTACACTGTAATGAATTTGTGTGTGTGTGTTTGTTTCCAAGGGTGTGTTACTGTTTCCAAGAACTCACATGTTAACAACCCTGCTGTGTTCATTTCGCCTCGTCTCCTAATGCAGCAGATTAGGCACTAAAGGTGGATACAGAAAAAACATTTTTGACATTCTGTAATGGCACCCGCTGTGTCTGCCTCTTGGCGCTGAAAAACGTCTATCACAAAGGCGGGGGGCCGGGCTCTTGAAGAGGGGCTCTTAAAATGCTACTGAGAAAGGAGGAGAACGGAGAGGAGAGAAGAAGAGTGTGTTCCACCTTCAGACCCACACACACACTGCACAGGACATGCAAGGTGGACAATCATTCTAAGAAAAGCTAAATATAGTCACCAGCACAAGAAACACTGTTGATACCCCTGACTCAAACACAGACAGCATACGGGCTGCTGGTTAACTGAGTATACTTTCTCAGGTTCAACTTTGTCTCCAAGGTAGCATGTGACTAGCATAAATTTCAACTGGCGCATGATGGCTAAAGCAATGTTTAGCAAACTTAAAACAGCTCATTATGTCATGACTATTATTTACATTCAGAAAGGCTATTATTAGTATCATACTCTAGAGTGGAGTTCTGGAGTATGAGAAAACGTAGCATAAACTGCTGTGACAGTACAGACCTTTGTTGTCTGTAAACAACGGTGAATTGATCGACTGACTAAACCCCTCCCGTTCTACAAGCAGAAAATCACACCCTTGCAGGTTTCGCAAACCATGGTTGTCCACGCAATCTTTGAACGTGTGGTAGCGCACGTAAAGCACAGCGAAAGTATGCAACTGTGTGTTGTGGAGTTGGGGAGGGGGTTCCGCAGCGGAAGACCACCAAAGGGGCCAGACTGGACAGAAATGATGGGGGTTCACATGAGGGCAATGGCCACTGATGTAGCCTAGGCATTTTTTCACAGAGCAAAGTCCCGTCAAGTTTTGCATTTTATCCGAAGGGCTTTTAACGGGACAAAACTATTCCCTAAATCATCATAACTTACACGTTTCACAATCGACACACAAACTGATAATCTAAGGAAATGATAGGCATGAGGTATTGTATTTTTATATTATCAAGCTATCAATTGGAATGGCATATTAAATAAAGTGAGCGCCTTGGCAAGTTGGCAACTGCTGTGCTACGTCTTTGCGGACTGCAAGTTACATGGGCAGTTTAGCGCAGCGCAGTCTCCCCAAGTTCTGCAAATACGTGACTGAATTCACTTATAAGTCATTCTCGGAGCTTTTGGACGCTTGCCAGAAACTATGCTGGTCCATTGAGAGCAGTTTAGAGGGAGGGGGATAAGGAGGCGGGTCCGCTGGCGGCGAGCCACAGATAAGCTATTTAAAGCCAAAAGCGCTCTGTGCGTTCAAGGAACCTTTCCATGCTGTCATTTGGGTGAAGGACCTACGTTTGCTCTTCTCGGCGTGACACAGCCCCTCTCCACTGATGACCCTATAAATCCCAAATTACAAGAAAAATACACAGAACAGGTTTGGGGACAGCCTGGACAACTTCTCAGAAAGTTCCTCGCTAGAATTCACCTACCACAATTTACTGAACGCTGCTTTTGGTAAGTGAAACATTACGTTATCAATTCTCATTTTATGTATTGAGCTTTGTAGTGTATGTGATGTATAGGATAAAAAAAAAAGTGTTAAAACAGTTGCTTATTTATGCACCAAGATTTCTGTGGGGGTGTGTCGGATGGGAGGATCCCCGAATTGCATCGTTTGCGCAACACTGAACTACTTTTACTGGGTAATCCAGGCCACCTACACTTTCCACTATTCGCAAAATAACACTTACGTTCCACAGCTGGGATTTGAAAAGTGCTACAAATTTAACAAAAGTAGGCATATTCGCATATGTATGCACTCGTTGTGTTGGTTATACTGGCCACGTTGTCCACACTACCTCCAGCACTGAGACATGGGTACGGTGTTGTGATGAGTCCCAAAAGCCACAGGGAGACGGTTGGTTGTTGTGAAGGACGACTTAGCACGTCTGGAATCTTACTCGCCCACATCTTTCTGTTCACTTTCAAACCTGCGACCACCCTTAAGCCCCTATTCAGAAGCTTCGCCAATATTTTTGACTGACTTTGACAGACCACCAAACCTTAATAGGTCTAACATTCAGAAATGTTTTTTTTCCTAAACTAAATAAAAGAGAAATTATTGATAATTTCCAAGAAAAAGATAAGATTAAAACAAACAAAAAAAATCTGGTCACAGTTAAAGAAGGATAGATGAGTCAGGGGGAAAAACTGCTGGAAGAATGACGTCTTTAACAAACGTCAGTCTGAACTCTCCCCTAAGGGTTCTAGCGTCGGCCTGAACACTCCCCTGAGGGTTGTGCAGGATGGATCCTGGCAGGTTTGCACCAGCAGAATCACACACACACACACACACACACACACACACACATGCATAACACACAGGTTTGCACCAGCAGAATGACAGCATCGCTGCCTACTTGGCTTGGCGTAACGCCTGGCTGTCGCAGGGATCGAAGGCGTTTAAGAGGGTGTGCGTGATTGTGTGTGTGTGTGCATGTGTGTGTGTGTGTGATTGTATGTGTGTGATTGGGTGTGTGAGTCAGAGAAAAGTTTGAGTAAGTAAGTAATTCCCCTATGAGAGACCAGTGTGTGTGTGTGCATGTGTGTGTGTAATCGCCATTGTCCCTTTATGACTGTGTGAGAGTGTGTATGAGACCTATGCCATGCACCCTTATTCATTAGATCAAACCTCAAACAAACACAAATATCACTCAGCGCACCATGTCATTTAGTTTATGGCATGTATACTCAGGTCGTAATGTGTGTGTGTGTGTGTGTGTGTGCATAAACTAACCATTCCTGGAGCCATGGGTGTGTGTTGTGAGTAAACTTTGGATAAGCTCTTGGAAAAATGCAGCACTGCATTTTCCCTTCCGTTTACCAGATCTTCTCACTTCCAAAACACACACACACACACACACACACGCACGCACACACACACACACACACACACACATACACACACACACACACACACACACACACACACGCGCACACACACACACACACACACACACACACACACACACACACACACACACACAGCAACATTGAGCGCATAAAAAGTGCTGGACAACACAAACAAGGAGCAACACAGGCATGGAATGACAGGGACCTCTAGCAGCCAGAGGGAAGGGTGTGTGTGTGTTATGCGTGTATGTGTGTGTGTTTGTGTGTGTGTGCGTGTGTCTGTCTGTCTGTCTGTCTGTTTGTTTGCGTGTGTGTGTGTGTGTGTGTGTGTGTGCGCGTGTGTTTGTGTGTGTGTGTGTGTGTGTGTGTGTGTGTGTGTGTGTGTGTCTCTGTGTCAAAACGGAGCACACTATGAATATAAGGGGGAGCACTCTCCTCCCTGAACAGGACAGAAGTTACGACCTGAAGAATGAAAAGCAAGGCGCTGAAGCAAACTGCTCTACAAAGGCAAAAGGCAGTAACTACATATTTTGCCAAATTGTGTTTTGACTGGAAGTTGACTTTATAACAGCCGATTTGTCTTGTGACTAAATCTCTTGCTTCTTGCTTTTGAGAAAGTGCATAAAAGCATCACCACTATTATACCTACAACATGTTGGACTGGGCAGTGTGACGACGTTAAAGGGATTTGTCTCCATTTCTATGTTCACGTAGTTACTGCACGTTGCCTCTGTAGGGCAGAAACGGCCTCTCAGGGTTTGTTATATGATGTGGATGCAGAAGTATGTGTTTAATCAAACGCCACAAACACAAACAGGGAAGGAACAAGAGAACAAACTTCTTTCTCCAAATACAAGTTGTGCGTCTGCCCTCCCTTTTCCACCCCTCTCTCCCTCTCCCTCTCTTTCTCTCTCCCTCTCCCTCTATCTCTCTCTCCTCTCTCTCTCTCATTGCTCAGTCTAAAGCTATAAAAGACTTGATCACTCTTTCAGCCTGTTTCACTCCCTCTTGCCCACTGCATCCCCCCCTCCTGTGTCCATCTTTTCTCTGTTTCTGTCTCTCTGTATTCTTCACCTCTGCTCTTCTCTTACCCCCACACCCCCACATTTTTACATTTTTACATTCCTCTCTCTCTCTTAATACCCTACTCCTGTCTGCTTCTTTTGTGCCCTTTTCTTTCTTTCTTTCTTTCTTTCTTTCTTTCTTTCTTTCTTTCTTTCTTTCACCCACTTTATTCTTCTTTGTCCCGCCACCTGTCACCCCGCCCCCACCCCCCCCATCTACCTCTCTCCATCTTGTTCTCCCTGTGCTGGTTCTAGACTGGGGTCTGGGGTTTTCTCATGAACTGGAGCTTGGCTTGGCCTGTAGTGCTGAAAGTACCAAGGCCCAAACTCCTTATCACTAACCTTAGGGGAAACTAAGGCCTATAAAAGAGGTCTGTGTGTGTGTGTGTGTGTGTGTGTGTGTGTGTGTGTGTGTGTGTGTGTGTGTGTGTGGTGTGTGTGTGTGTGTGTGTGTGTGTGTGTGTGTGTGTGTGTGTGTGTGAGAGAGAGAGAGAGAGAGAGAGAGAGAGAGAGAATGTGTGTAAGAGAAAGTGTGTGTGTGTATGTGTGTGTGTGTGTGTGTGTGTGTGTGAGAGAGAGAGAGAGAGAGAGAGAGAGAGAGAATGTGTGTAAAAGAAAGTGTGTGTGTATGTGTGTGTGTGTGTGTGTGTGTGTATGTGTGTATGTGTGTGTGTGTGTGTGTGTGTGTTCATGGGGAATATTAATACACAAAGTATTTATTGCAGCTATGCTAGTTCACCACTAATGTGCTTGTGTAGCAAGAATGGTATGAGATCTGTGTCTGCCTGTCTGTCTGTCTCTCTCTCAATCTCTCTCTCTCTCTCACACACACACACACACACACACACACACACACACACACACGAGCAAAAGTCAGTGGGTCAGTGAGTGTATGATCAAATGTGTGAGACATTTGTAAGGTGTCTGTGAGATTATCTCACAGATGTGAGGAAAGAGAGAGAGAGACGACAGGAGAGAGAGAGGGGGGAGAGAGAGAAAGAGAAAGAGAAAAGTGGGATGAACAGTGGTCAGCCAGTTTGGAACATTGTGGCCTGCACGTCTCTGTTGCCATGGAAAACAGAATGTGGTCATGAGGCTCTGTGACAACAGCACTAATCAACACCTCTGGAGTGTCTGGACAACTGTCTGTGTGTGAAGAGAGAGAGAGACAGAGAGAGGGAGGGAAAGAGGGAAAGGGGGGAGTTTTCAGAGAAATATAAGTGGGCATCAGAAGGAAGCTATGAGAACATTCTTATCACTGTTACTAAAAAGCCACTATTTTATTGAATTAAACAGCCTAGTGCAAGAAGTATAATAACTTAAGACTATTATGTATTGTTACAGTTTTTCCTAAGTTAACCTATTAAAAATAGGTTAACTTAAGGAATTTAATTTTAAAAGATTAATACTGAGGTATATATTAACATGTCGATGCGGGGGAAACAATCACAGGGCTGAATCATTTGCTTCTTGTCGAAACTTGTTTACCAGCTTGTTCAATTTACTATTACATGAAGAATCAGCAAAACCGTTGAAGCCAGTGCCCACTAAAAACATAGAGTAGTCAGAAACTGGTCAAAAACTCATCAAAAACACATTCGATTTTAACCATGGGTCTGCCTATTAATACGGCTAGCCTATTTTGTCAACCCTCTGACTAGGGTAGATGTCTGTGTCCGTTTACGACCTCAGGAAGGATTTATCAGGTCGCTCACTGGTACCCACTGACGTGCGTTGACAGGATTAGGCCGCACTGTCCACACACACACACACAGCTTTTCTGTCTGCTAACTTGTGGTGGCAGGATTAACACAACGAGGCGAGAATGATTACCAGCGACCAGCAAGTCTGTTTACAAGCGACCAACCAATTATTAGGCCTATATACTTCGTTAATGAAGCAAAACACGTTTTGGACATGGGAGAGTTACGAAGTTACGAAGAGATCAGAAATTCAGGGCACTTTTTGAACGTCTTCATTGCATTTATGACTAACCTGTATTTTTCTGTCTCTCTTCTTTTCAGTTCTCTCCTGAAGTCATGGGCGTAAAAATGCTCCAGTGTTTCCCTTTTTACAGACGCTGCAAGGAGCGATGCAAGGCCCGACAGTGCCCCCCGGAGTCAGGTATTAGTACTGCATTCTATTAAGTAGCGCACATTTGGAAAACGTTACAGAATGTCCAATAGTTTATACGAAGTACACACCCATAATAAAAGGCATACAAAAGAAGATTAGGGCCAAGTGAAAAATTATTCAAATATTTAAGTACACATGTGAATGGGCTATATGTAAATAAAATGATGTGAATAAAAGTATTTCTGCTCAGACATTCATCTAACTAAATTCTATTTTCATTTTCTGAGATTATTCTCAGATCTTTGACTTTATTTTCTGAATTCTCTCAGTAACCAAACCTCTGAGATTAAAGCAAAGACATCGTAGGTAATAATGCTGAATTCTCAAAGATAACATGTTTACAGGTTGTCTGCGTAGCCTACTAACCTGTAATGACATGTTCCTCCTCTGTGTAAACTCAGAGTTAACAGATCAAGAAAATCACCTTATCATCCTTATCCCTTTGTCATGAGTAAATGTCAAAGTGCCTAAACTAAAGCTTACACTTTCAGGGATAGTTTGTGGTTTCTACCTGTTCAAACATGTCATGAAGCCATCGTTTATGTAAATAATAATCACTTGTGGCCTTCCCATGACGTCATATAGTGCGCCTCAGTGTAGACAGGCAAACCTTTTCCAGGTTATACCAGCAGCACTGACCTAGTTTCTTTGACGGCTGCCGACCCCCTTTCACCTGTGAGGGGGCCTAGTTTAGTCTAGCCTCTGTTTGATCTCACGGTAGCCTCAGGCAAAGCCCCAAATGCCCAACGCTTTGTGCCATTTCACACACGTAACTGACACAAATTTACTCGGTGTGTAAATTTTGAATTCACATTCAAACCAGTAATTCAGCAATTCAGTGACATCATACAGGATGTGAATTATTTCTGACCCAGTTTCTGTCTGCGCACTAAAAACCTGATGTCTCTCTGTGGTGTTCAGAAAGGAAACGAAGTATCTTTACTATTTGGCAACATAGTTTCCATTCTGTATTGTGCAATTAAGAACTAATCAATCAATTAACCAAGCAGTCTTCGTCCTGTTGTCTCCCTGTAGTGTCGAATGAGGAGCTGCAGCCTCGTCTGTCCTCCACGGCGTCGATGGGCAGTGAGGGCGAGAGCTGCAGCCCGGGGGGGTCCCAGGTCTACTTCTCCAGCAAGGCCCGGCTCTCCTTTCGACACCAGATGGACAGCAACATCAACGCCGTGGACGCCACTTACTGACAACTGTCACGTGCGCCAAGTCAACGCCCCCCTACCTACCCCCTGTGCCCCAACCCCAACATCAACATGGCATACGCCCCCTACTGACAACTCTGAGGCACGCATGCCAGCCCCCCCCCCACTAGATAGACAGCATCTACATCAACATAGTGGATGGCATTTAGTCAAAACTCTCTCTTACATCGCCACCCCTAGACGGACAGCAACATCATTAGATATCATCAGTGGACAGCATCCTATTGACAACCTTCATGTATGCCCCCATCATCGTGAACCCCCCCCCCCCCCCCCCCAAAAAAAAAAAAAAAAAAAACACAACATACTGAGAACTCTCACACGCACGCCACCACCATGCCCCCCTGCCCCAAACCACCACCACTTCTTCTTCTCTGCTAACCTTGACTACAGCAGAGGACACGACCTTTGAACTATCGACCACCATGGCCATGGTAAGAGGAGAAGAAAGGCACTGGTGGGCAATGTCAAAGACTTTACATGGTGGAGTTTGACGATGACAAATCTTCGGCGAAAGGTGACGCAGTATTTTTGTAAAAACCTGAATGGAACGCACTGTGATGAAGACAGACTCCCCCTCCCATCACTCAGTGTTGACCTAACTTATCCACAGTGTGAACGCTCACCTTAGTCAAAAAACAAGTGCTTGCTTGAGATGGGAGGATGAGGGGAAGGAAGAAAAAATAAAAAAACATAACTTAATGACAAGACAAAGTTGAGGGGCAGAAGTTTACATCATTATTACCATCAAGTGCATTTCTGTTTTTCTGTACAAATATTAGATAAATACACTTTCATAGGTGTGGCTGTTTAAGTGTGTATGTACAAATGAGTGTGTGTGTGTGTGTGTGTGTGCAAGTAGTGTTCAAGCAGATTAAGGTATAAAGTTGGAATGTTACTGAACCCAACAGCGAGTGATCCAGGATGGGTGCTCAGAGTGGACTAGATCACATCCAAATTCAGTGTGAATCCAGATCTCATCAGATTCAGTGTGAATCTAGATCTTATCAGATTCGGTGTGAATTCAGTTCTTATCAAGATTCAGTGTAAATTCAGTTCTTATCCCGATTCAGTCATTTGTCTTGGGTTGTAAGTCCAACGTGGAAAGCAGTACGAAGTACTTCTTTTTTTTAACACGTTTTTGAGCCACACAGATGTATATTGACAGGTATTGCACAATTGTTTTTATATAATTTTTTAAACTTTTCTGAATCTTTAATCTCCACGTGTTGGAGGTTCTCATGTGCAGGTCTGGGATGAAACCGGAGATCCTGACACTGTTCTCAACCCACTCCAGGCAGCCTTAAAAAGTGAACACAGTGTGGTACTGGTGAACAGATGCATACGAGAGGTCATTTTGTATGTGCTGTAATCCTTTTGAGGTGACAAGAGAGACGCTTTTCACTAAAATTTTTAAGCACCACAGAGAGGTATATTTTTCATGTTTAATATCAGTTTTCTATTTTCGTTTTTCTTGTTCAGGACTCAAAATAAAATGTCTTGAAATTATGATTTTGTGTGTTGATGTTCACATTGATGTAAAATTGATGTTAACAGGGAGGAGAGTGATCAAATAATGTGAATTCACTTCATTTGAAACTATATTATTTAAAAAATATTAAACAAAATCTTGCAATGTCAACCATCAAAACACCGGTGACAGAAGTGTTGTTTTCAGTGGTTTTATTACAAATACAAAAATTGGTACAAAAAAGGTTTTTCTCTGTTCGTCGTAAGGTTAAAGTTCATGGGTTCAGGTCAAAGATGGTGACCTCTACATAGTCTTAGGGTTTGGAGATGACTCCATCGGGATATGCCTTCTTGAACCGAGCCACAACATCAGGGTCCAACAGATGAATCCCATCCAGCTGGTTGCCGAGGGTTACCCTATGATGATGTCACAAATAAACAATAATGGCTTACAAAAGCATGCATGAGATTGCTGTGCAACCTGTTATTTGACACAGATACACTTATCCGCCTCTACATTTACAATAGATACATGTTACATACATAGATACATACACACAGCATGTATGTGAACACACACACACACATTATCACACCTCACACACACACACATACAAATTAAACATGACAAGAGGAATGCTTAGATTAGCACATTGTACCTCACCAATACACATGAAAACTCTCGTGAAACACACCCACACACACATACAGACACACTCACACACACATACAGACACACTTATTACCAGTTGGGCTGCACATTGTGAGGTCGACCGAAGAGCTCGATCTTTCGCGTTCCTGGCGAGAGCCGCTCGATCATGCCGTAGATCTCGTCAGGCTTGTGGCTCGTGGAACGCACCTGCCAGTAACCAGAGACAAAGACCTCACATTCGTTTGCGCTCCTGTGCATGTGTGTGTGTGAGAGTAAGTGTGTGTGTGTGCATGTGTGTGTGTGAGAGAGTAAGTAGAGTAGAGTAGAGTTACTGTTTTGATCCCAAAGGAAATTAAGGAAGTGTGTGTGAATGTGTGTATATGTGGGTGTGTGTGTGTGTGTGTGAGAAATAGAGACACCTCACTTTCTTTTGCTTTCCTGTGCATGTGTGTGTGTGAGAGAGTAAGTAGAGTAGAGTAGAGTTACTGTATTCATCCCGAAGGAAATTAAGGAAAGTGAAGGAAATTAAGGAAGTGTGTGTGAATGTGTGTATATGTGGGTGTGTGTGTGTGTGTGTGTGTGAGAGAAATAGAGACACCTCACTTTCTTTTGCGTTTCTGTGTATCTATGTGTGTGTGAGAGTAAGTGTGTGTGTGTGTGTATGTGTGTGTGTGGGAGTGAGAGAGTGTGTGTGAGAACAGGGGCTTTTCAGCTCACTGATGTGTGTGTGTGTTTGCGTAAGTGTTAATAAACATGTATGTGTCAATGTATGTATGTGTGTGTGAGAGTGAGAGAATGTGAGAGAGTGTGTGTGTGAGAACAGGGGCTTATCAGCTCACTGTCTGAGAGAGAGAGAGGGAGAGGGAGGGAGGAAGGAAGAGAGAGAGAGAAAGAGAGATACAGAGAGAGAGGGAGGGAGAGAGAGAGAAAGAGAGATACAGAGAGAGAGGGAGGGAGAGAGAGAGTGTTGTGTGTGTGATCTCAGCAGGAACAAGAGGTGCTGACCTCTGCCACGATGACATCACAGTCTAATCCGCGGTTAAATCCTTGAGGGTTTCCCTTGACCCCCACCTGCACACACACACACACACACACACACACACACACACACACACACACACACACACACACACACACACACACACACACACACACACACACACACACACACACACACAGACAGATACATTAACAGAGAGACAGATTATAGGAACAGGCAGATGAGCAGGTAGACACAGTGACTCACATTGTTAGACAGATTTGTTCCTGCCAGTGAGATTACCTGTGTGTGTGTGTGTGTATAAGAGAGAAAGAGAGAGAGAGAGAGGGGAAGAGAGAGAGAGAGAGACAGAGACAGAGAGAGAGAGAGGGAGATACATTTAGTTTTTAACATGAGATATTTTGCAGGCCAACATAGAGACAGAGACACCTTGTTTTTTTTTTGCGTTCCTGTGCATGCGTGTGTGTGACAGTAAGTGTGTGTGTGACTGTGTGTATGTGAGAGAGTGTGAGAGACAACAAGGGCTTATCAGCTCACTGGTTTGTGTGTGTGTGTGTGTGTGTGTGTGTGTGTGTGTGTGTGTGTGTGTATATATAAGAGAGAGAGAGAGAGAGAGAGAGAGAGAGAGAGAGAGAGAGAGAGAGAGAGAGAGAGAGAGAGACAGACAGACAGAGAGAGAGACAGAGAGAGAGACAGAGAGAGAGACAGAGAGAGAGACAGAGAGAGAGAGATGGACTGACCAGACAGTGTTCCTTGCCATGGTTGAGCCAGTGTCCTGTTCTTCCTGTGCGGATAATTCTCTGCAGCTGATTGGTCTTCACCCAGATGATCTCATCGACTCGCTCATAGCTGCAACACGAGGCCATTCATAGTCCATTATGTACATGTATTAGGATTCATAGTCAGTTATGTACATGTATTAGGATTCATAGTCAGTTATGTACATGTATTAGGATTCATAGTCAGTTATGTACATGTATTAGGATTCATAGTCAGTTATGTACATGTATTAGGATTCATAGTCAGTTATGTACATGTCTTAAGACACTCCAGACACTTCATTTGTGACATACTAGTTACCTGGTCCCCCGGAGGGGATTGACCAGGTATTGCAATGACACTGTCCATCTGGGTGTCTGTGTGTCTGGCTGTGTGTGTGTGTGTGTGTCTGTCCACCCAGTAGGGGGTGGGGGCAGGTTGCCATCTCTGATTGCGCTTGTTATTACTAGTATTACTAGACATTACTAGTTACTACAGCAGCAATAAAATAAAATTGCTCAATCTCAAACTCTAATATGCATCACATTCACACGGTACCACAACTACTTTTTCCACAACGTCACATGGCTTCCAGCAATGGTGTTGAATTCCACTGCATCCAATCTGATCATTTTAAGTTATTCAATTGAATCAAAAAACACTTCAAGTTGTTCGGTATGTTTAATATGTACAATGTAAATACTACCTGCTCACTGCTACCACCGTCACTTCCACCAGTGTTACTCTGTGTGGGTGTGTGTCTACCCTCAGTGTTTTTCAAAGTTTTTCAGACCGAGGACCTGGGTGGGGTGTGGATACAGTAGGAAAGGCCTTAGGGGGGTGCGGTGAGGTGTAGGTGTGTGTGTGTGTGTGTGTGTGTGTGTGTGTGTGTGTGTGTGTGTGTGTGGACCACACTTTGAGAAACTGTCTTAGCTTTCAGATAAAATGCAGTGAGGAGGACCACTTACCCCCACAGACTGAGGCACTCTCTGCCCAACTCCATGGCTCTGTAAGACACACACTCAAGTTTAAGACAGATCGTAACGTAACAGTGATACGCAGGTAAGGATTCAGGCCTGTTAAAGCTGCCCAGGCTTCTGATTGGCTGCGTACCTGCCCGTCACCCACAGGAAGAGGTATCCGTCGTCCTGGAGGGCGGGAATGTTGAGCTTCCTCATCTCATCGTCGGTCAGCGTTCCGTACGGAAGCTCCATGTGGATGTCCCAGGGGGGGTCTGCCATCACCACGGCGAACTTCCCCAGGATGGACACGTCCAGGTAGCGGATGTCACAACAGATCCACTACGAGAGAGACAGACAGACAGGGGAAAAACAGACAGAGTTAGATCCACTATGAGAGGGACAGATAGAAAGAGAAACACAGTTGGTCAGATCCAAATAAAATTTATTTATGAAAAAATGACCTGCTAAAATAATGTAATGTAATGCAATATAACAGTCACCTAAGAGGGGAAGACCTTTCCAAAACAACATAACACTAGATAAGCACTCAGAGAGGTGCTACAACCATGCCACCATGCAGACCTTGACCTTGGACCAATTAAACAAAAAAATCAATAGCACAGGTCCTGACCCCAATCCCAACCTACCTACCAAGTTTGATCCAAATCGGATCAGAACTGTCCGATTTATAACCGCATTTAGAATGGGTGACCTTGAGTTTGACCTTTCAAGGTCACTCAAGGTCAAATTTAACGCTTTATCACTTAAATTTTATCACTTCGCGCGCGCGGGTGTAATAACATAACATAACATAACATAACATAACATAACATAACATAACATAACATAACATAACATAACATAACATAACATAACCCTGAGAGGGGAAGAGCTTTCCGAAATAACACAACAAAGCATGATATAACATGACATAACATCACATAGCACGACATGACATGACATAGCATATGACATGACATGACATGACATAGCATGACATAGCATAACATGACATAACATAGCATTCACCTGAGAGGGGAAGAGCTTCCCCACGTTGCTGTCTGCGTCTCCGGAGTGCAGGCCCAGCTCCGCGCCGGGCGTCTGCGGCCCGTGTGCTCCTGTCTCCATCTCGGCCGGCGCGTCGATCTCGTAGTGCACGTACTTACAGATGTCCATGTGGAAGCAGGTGTTGAGGAAGGAGCAGTCGCCTAGGCTCTCGTCCGTGTGTTGTTTGATGATACGCCTGGGAACCAATAAAGGCCGCGCCGGCATGCAAGTCCATTCAGAGTCAAGGTGCAGACAACAGGAAAAATACTACTTCTTCTACTTGTGTTTACACAAAATATGGCTGTAAAGTCTTGCTGTTTGGTGTGCATTTTTGTGTGTGTGTGTGTGTGTGTGTACGTGTGCTGACCTGAAGTGCTGCTTGGTGCAGGGCTGTGATATGTCTCCGACTGTGTGTGTGTGTGCTGACATAAAGTGTAGCTTGGTGAAGGGCTGTGTCTCAAGATGTGGTGTGTGTGTGTGTGTGTGTGTGTGTGTGTGTGTGAGTGTGTGTGTGTGTGGGCTGACCTGAAGTGCAGCTTGGTGCAGGGCTGTGGCGTGTCTCCGGAGCGCATACACTCTTCTTTGGTTCCATAGTCGCAGAACTCCTGCACCTGAGCGCGTCCGCGCGACCGAAACTTCTCCACGATAGACTGCTCTTTCGCCGAGCTGGTGTTCAGCAGCTCCAGGATCTCCCTACTCACCTGCACACAGGCACAGACACACACACACACAAACACACACACACAATATACTGTATTCAAACACATTATTACCCACTCCATTTTAAAAGGTAATACTTACCTTTGCGTTTATGACTGCAGGTCAACCAGATTAAAAACACTGTAATTTAGAAACTAAACCTAACTGTAAAATATTTAGAACGCCATTTGTAATGATAATATTTCATGTATGTAAATTTTATTTTTGTCTTATTATTGCAATGACCCTGTCCATCTGTGTGTGTTTGTGTGTGTGTGTGTGTGTGTGTGTGTGTGTGTGTGTGTGTGTGTGTGTGTGTGTGTGTGTGTGTGTGTGTGTCTGTCTGTCTGTCTGTCTGTCTGTCTGTCTGTCTGTCTGTCTGTCTGTCTGTCTGTCTGTCTGTCTGTCTGTCTGTGCGTGTCTGTCTGCCCATATGGGGTAACAGATTGCTATCTGTAATTGTGCTTGCTCCGTGCAGATATCAAATCTCTAGATGATTCTAGACTGTTCAGATTACTCCATGTTCTGTGTTCTGCACTACCAGAGAGTGTCGTGGGAGAGTCTGAGGTCTTTGTTACCTTCTTGCTCTGCTGCTCCTTAGTAGACTGCTGGTTAAGCAGGCTCTCGATCTCCATGTCCACGTGCGACGTCTGGCCTTTGCTCGTCCTGCTCCTCTTCTCGGGCCCGCCCCCTCCGGCCCCCGCCTTCCAATCAGGCGGCCCCGCTGCCGGGGTGACGGACGACACGGGGGGCTGCGAGGAGGAAGGGGCGGAGCCGGGCGGGTGCTTGAGGCCGCTGCTGCTACTGCTGCTGCTGCCGCTGGCGGAGGCGCCGGCGTCTCCTTTCCTCTTGACGCCTGACCGCTGAGCCAGAGCCCCCCGCATGGCGCACAGCTTGGGGTGATCCACGGACGTGACGATGGTGGTGGGGGTCGCACTGGAGGAGGAGGAGGTGGAGGAGGAGGAGGAGGAGGACGCTGTGGCGGCAGACATGGAACCCTGGTTTCTCGGTCTGATGTTGTCGAGGGAACTGTATCCTTGATGCACCTCGATGAGCTCCTGGGCGGCGAACTTGAGGAGGAGACTCTGGATGCTGGCATGGGACACTGGCGCCTCCGACTGGTGTGGAAGTGGAAGTGAGACAAAGCGCATCACACAGAGTACAAAGGGCTTGTTTAAAAATGACTGGCTGGATGAGTGGCTGGCGTAAAGCAATGCATTCTGGACTTGAAATAGTGACGTTTTTTGGAACAATCCTGGCCGAACGTAACCGTATCCACCCATGTGGTACGGTGACGTTTGGACGAGATTGCCCAAAAACATTACTATTCTAAGTACTAAATCTAACAGCACTGCAGCAAGCCTGCAGTGAACACTTTGTTATGGAAAGACACATTCTCTGTGTTTACCGTGCTGAGGTCATAGGTGATGGTGAGAGAGTCTGACGGCAGTGACAGCAGCTCGGATAGGTATCCCAGCAGCCTCTGCTCCAATTCGGGGTCTGGAGGTCGCTCCTCTTCCTCGACTTTGGGGGTGCTCTGAGTGGGGGGCACAGGGCTGTCGCTCCGAGCTGATGTGCCTTCAGCACCCAGCGCATCTGGTAACAGAACACATCGCACTGTTTATTCAACAACAACAACAACAACAACAACACACTGTATTTATATAGCACTTTTCAGGACAGCCAAAAGAGGCTAACATTTAGAGTAGATAATGTGTTTCTCTCCAAAAGGGACTTACAGCTAGTGAAGGGCATGCTGTAGTCAGAAGCTCCAATCCAGTGCCAGTATTTGTTTCTGATATTCACTTCTATATATGTCCCGTACATATGGCCAATTTGACAAAAAAGCTGACTTTGACTTAGTCTCAATTAGCTGATTATGATTAGCACAGCTCTTCAGCCAGGTAGATGAGTTAGGCTAATGGGTGAAATCACCTGTGTTAAGCACACAGGTAGCACTAGGTGATTTAAAACATGTAGTACTGGTCTGTACCCTCTGAATGCAATGCCCATCACTGTCATGATTTCAGCATAGTAAAATAATGCTCAACAAATCATTCTCATTAGGAAAACAGTTAAGATGCTTGCTGAATTAAATGACATGTTCTATCAAGCACCCAATTGAGGTTACAGTGGCATCCCCCTTGTGATTGACACGAATTCATTAGATTAATTAGGCAATTCTCCCAGACGTATATGAATAATATTGACTATAATTGACATTAAAACATTTAAGACAGGTAACACTGATGTTTCACAAGTGCAGGACTTGCTTCCAATGCTAACTGTCTTACGTTACCTATTGCAAGCTGAGTTGGGTCTTTGCGTCTTCTCTGCAATCTCTCTCGCAGAGAGTCCAGCTGCTTCTTGTGCGCCTGGATGTTGCTCCACGTATCCGACATGATGGCACAGCACTGCCCAGTTACTTTAGAAGAAAATATCAGCAGGAGACAAAACAAAATAATGAAACTGTCTGCCTGCCTTCTGCAGTTTCAGAGGGAAATCTGTGACTGACAAAATTATACACTTCCGAGTCATGAAAAGTACAATGTTTGTCATAATAAAAGTCATACTGGGGCGTGCCTATCACATTTCAAATTAAATCGTAAGAGATAAGTTTGCCTCATTAAATCGCCATGTGTTTTATCTAGAGTTCTGTTGAACGGGTTTTATGCGGACGTATGACATAGTTTAATGAAATGTGTGAAGAAAAACGTCTGTGATTGAAGTTTATTTGAAAAACTCAAAAGGTACTCAAAACATACTGTTTGACCCAATGCACCATCCGTTCGCTTGCCTCTGCTGTGCGTGTTTTCAACATGGCAGCGATCAGGGGAAGGGTGGCACAGAGTTGTCTCACAACATGTTTCTTCAAACAGACAAGCCTCGGCAGTATCAGCACGTTTCCTCTGCTGGCGACACGGGGCGAGGTGTGTCCATTCGTTAGGTTTGCTGTGGTTTTTTAATTTGGCTGCTGCAATTATTTATACTGTCGCAGGAATGAGGATTAGCACATTGACCGGCATATGACTTTGAGACTGGCCCAATCCCTAGCCGGCTACGTGTAGCTAAATTACCTCAGCTAACGTCATCTTGCCGTATTTGAGGAAAATAGATCTTTGGTAAAATAATGAACGTCTGTATTTAAGCCTTTGAAGGCATACTCCCATATTTACCTTGACCATATTTTTCTACTCTTGTGTATGTTTTTGCTTGCTAACAGTTGATAGTTAGCTAGGTCTTCTTGTGCATTTAGGACTAAACATTGTAACTGTGAGCTATATTTGTTGACTGTTGTATATGTCATTCATCAGACATCGATACAGACATCACATCTCCACACCTGTAGAGGAAGTAGGAATCCTTTGGTCAGGGCGGTCCTCGGACAACACAAGAATGGACAACTTCTACTGGTCAGCTCGCTGCCTGTCAGATACAACAGCACACAGGTATGTTTTTTGCCCTGTGGTTGTACCAGACACACTGCATAACTCTGCTTGTTCGATCATTTCTGGTTTCACTATGGTTTTAAATGTGTAAATTGCTTAAATGTGTTGTCTCATTGTGTCCAGGTTCCATCTGACACAGTGCAAACAGTATCCACACCAAGTCCACCAAACGTGCAAGTAAGTGTCACCAACAGTACCGCATTTTGTACTTTTAGATTCTAATTTGTTGATGAGCATCCCTGTTATTCACTTGCTCTGTTCTGACCACATGACAGATATGTTACCTGTTGACTTTCATTTTGGCACCCATTTTAGGATGTTCTGCGTTGATGAGACCATGCCTCTTGAGTTATTCATAGACATTGATGAGAGCTGATAATGCTCTGCAACACATAATGTAGGCAGTGTGAAACAGACCCTATGAATGTAAATGTTACCAAGAACGTGCTCTTATTTCTAAAATCTAATAAGCAAAAACTCTTTTTCCTTCAGGCTTCAGCTGATGTCCCAGTCACTGTCTCAGACACCAACATTGCAGCTGCTGCAGCTGTTGACCCCACCCCTGTTGTCATCGCTCAGCCAATCACAGAACAGGTGGCTGAGGTTGCCCCCACAGTAGTGGATGTGCTCCAGGAGGCGGGAGCTGAGGTCAGGCTGGCAGAGCTGGGATTGGGCAGCTACACACCAGTCGGGGCGGTCCAGAACCTGTTGGAGTTCTTTCATATGGACCTGGGATTGCCATGGTGGGGTGCTATTGCTATAGGTAAGAGCTTTATCCCTTCAACACTAAATTAAGCTTTGTTTGTGCACCACCCTTAGAGCAACTTAACCAGTCAAAGTGTTTTTACATTACACTCACATACATACACTTACATACATTACATTACACTTAGCTGACGGTCTTATCCAGAGCGACTTACAGGTATTTACAGGGTTTCAGTTACAGTCCCTGGAGCAGTGTGGGGTTAGATGCCTTGCTCAAGGGTATCTCAACGATGGGAAGGGTGGGATTCGAACAACGGCAACCTTCCAATTGCAAGTCCCTAACCACTACGCCACAGATTCCCCAACACAACACAACACAACACAAGGGAATGTTGGGAAGAAGAAAAGTTCTAAAGAATGTTGGGCTCCATAGACTATAATGCGGAACTCTAGAATCTTACATTGTTGTGGAATGCATTCTTTAGTGTGATGTAAATGGTTGTTTGTTCTCTGTCCACAGGTACGGTACTGGCCCGCTGTCTGGTGTTCCCGGTGATCGTGAAGGGCCAGAGGGAGGCGGCGAAGCTCAACAATGTGATGCCGGAGATGACCAAACTCACCAACCGCATGAACGAGGCCAAGCAGAGCGGGAACAAGTTTGATTGTAAGCACGTCTTTCTCCCCTTGTCATAGTTGACTTACATCTGTCAGTTAGTCAGTTACAATCAGTCAATTAACGTTTAGTTGTATAGCAATATAGTAGCAATTTAAGGAGCTTTCTAAAACAAAAACAAAACAAGTGCAAAATCACATGGAGCAGAATGCATAAATACAATGACAGGTCCTTTCAGCATTCACTGTTACGGTTAGATACAGTTTTTTAACTGCCCTCTGAAGGGGATAGCACGATGCCCATCATTTTTACAGGTATTGGTCTGTATGTGTGTGGTCAGTGTTCTTGCATCACGGGCCAGAGTGGAACCAGTACATATTTCAATATTGACAAAAAAAGCTGACTTTGACGTGTATTTGAAACATGTTTGTGTTCTGCTCTTCTAAGTTGCCAAGGCCTACTCCGACCTGATGCTCTTCCAGAAGAAGCATGATGTCAATCCCCTCAGGGGGTTCCTGGTGCCTTTAGTTCAGGTGAGGAAGCTGATTTATTCTTACACACACACACACACACACACACACACACACACACACACACACACACACACACACACACACACATGTTGATCTAGTGTCGGACCGCTTAAAACGCAAAAAAAGCAAATTGTGGACTTAAAGTGTATTCCATAATCACGTTTGGAACTAATTTGTTTCATAGTAATAAAGTTGACTACGGTATTCACTGTATTTTCTTCTAAAAGGGGAGTGCCTCAGGGGTGTTGTGGTCATTGTGTATTGCAGTAACCATAGTAATTTTGTTTGTCAAATATTTCTGTCTTCTAGATGCCCATATTCGTCTCGTTCTTTATTGCGTTGCGAAAGATGGCGTACCTCCCAGTTCCCAGCTTGCAAAGCGGCGGGACGTTGTGGTTCCCTGACCTGACGATCGCGGATCCCTACTATATCTTACCTATTGCCGTCACGGGAACCATGTTTGCCATCCTAGAGGTGAGACCCTGGACACACAAAGCTTACAACACAAATTACAGTAATTTACATTTATTAACTTTTTGGGGTTTTATATACAATTAGAACTTACAGTCACACTGTCTCTGTCTCTTTGTCTTCCACTCTCTCTGTTATGCCATCCCTCTGTCTCTGTTGTGCCACCCCCCTCTCTCTCTTTTTCTCCCTCCCTCCCTCTCTCTCTCTCTCTCCATCTCCCTGTCCCTCTCTCCACAGCTGGGGGCAGAGTCTGGCATAGACAACCCTAATCTGAAGGCGATGAAGACTGTGCTTAGAATCATGCCCTTCGTCATCCTGCCACTCACCATTAACTTCCCTACGGTACGTGACCTCACTTCCCTTCAGTATGTGACCTCACTTCCCTTCAGTATGTGACCTCACTTCCCCCTCGGTATGTGACTTCAGCAAATTCCCATAGACTGTTAAAAAGTAAATTTTCACAGCAAAAACAAATATATTTACAGCCTGGTTCAAGAAGCGGTTATGGTGTGTTTCAGTAGTTTTGGGTCTATGATAACTCTGATGCGTGGTTATTTTTTTAAGAATCCATTAGTTTAATGCCCAGATAGTTTACAGATAGTTTTCACAGAATAAAAAGATGGCGGTGCCCGAAACCTTCAATTTAGGCTTCATCTGGTCCGATACCTAAACCGCTAGGCCACCACTGCCCTTTGTTTGCAGTCTATGGGAGAAACGTGCAACTGTCTGATATTTAAACTACCTTTGGTCATAGCCATTGTCTGAGCCCTGTGTTCTCTGGCGCCCCCTGCAGGCCGTGTTCACGTACTGGATGACGTCCAACCTGTTCACACTGAGCCAGGTGGCTCTGCTCAACCAGCCGCTGGTGAGGCAGAGGCTCCGCATCCCCGAGAAGATCGTCCACCCGCCCTCTGCCCTGCCCGCTCAGGAGGGCTTCATCAAGACCATCCAGAAAGGTGGGGCCTCCTCCTCCTCCTCCTCCTCTGACTGGGCAAAGTCGCAGCATGCGATTGGCTGAGGTTTTAGTGTTTAAAGGCACGATTGGCTCTGCAACTCAGTCAGTTAAATGGACCTAATTTGTTCCACATGTAGTATTTCTGCACTGGAGAAGGAGCTGTCTTTAATCTTATTGTACATGTGTGTACTGACAGTAACAGGCATTCCATTCTATTCTGTTTCACAAATGAAGCAGCCGGTGTCATGTTTTATCCCAGGCATTACAGCTAAAACAAGTCTCTGTATTTCAGTGATTTGAATCCTTATTTTGCGTTCAGTCTCTTGACTGCAGCTGTGTGTTGTGTCGTGTGTGTCCCTCAGGCTGGAAAAACGCCCAGCTGGCACAGCAGCTGGAGGAGAGGGAGAGGAGGATAAAGGGACACCTAGACATCGCCTCTAAAGGTAACACACACACACACACACACACACACACACACACTCTCTCTCACACACACGCACACGTGCAAGCACACACTCACATACACACTCTCACACACACATGCACACAAGCACGCACCCATACACACACACGAACACGTGCACATGCACGCACACACACTCTCACACACACACACTCACACGCACACACACACGCGTGCATAAATACGCACTGACAGAAACGGACACACACACACATACACACACACACAAATGTTTTTTTAATTTGAAAGCACCTCGAGCTCTACTTAGCCCAGTGTCATGTTTTAACTGAAGCTGAGCTAACTGAAATGATCCTGTCCATCTCTTCAGATCAGGATCTGTCAACTAACGTAGGTAGCTTTAGATAAAAGTACCTGCTAGACATGTAGGGACAGTTCCGCACATATGGTTGAGGCCTAGTCCTGTCTAATATTCAAATTTTATAAAACATCTCTTTCCAGGAAAGCTTTTAATCTGGGTCTAGGCTTAATCCACAAATGGCGTATAAAGGACACAGGAAACAAAATTTCCATTCTATTTCTATTAATAATTTCATACTGACATGTTAATATATTAGCACTTATGTAATGAAGGTCAAGTGAGCTTTCTGTTGTAGTTCATTTTTTCACACTCTTCTTCAATAGGACCACTGAGGCAGACGTTCACCCACAATCCTTTGCAGCAGACCGCACCTGCCTCGACCTTGTCAAAGGCATCGGGACGCGACGTGGGAAAGAAGCGGCCATGGGAAGACACGATAGGCTGAAGAGGGAGGGTCAAAGATGGGTTGAGATGAGAAGGGACGATAAAATTGGTTGAATGGAAGTGTTCAGTAAGACTTGTAAAGCTGTGATTGGTTTAGACTATGATGGACAGATGGACTAACACCTCCACAATGTACATATTTATTTGGTTAACTAGTGAGAGAGGAAGGGGAGAGATTAGTGTGGGTGGGAGGGGACTCGTATTGTACTTGTATTAAAATCAATAAAGAGCACATTGGATGCCCCTGGATCTGTTTAAAATGGTGTTTTTTATGACATAAACCTTGCAACATACAAAGACAGTTTGGTAATCCCCATCACATTAAAATGCGTTGTCACAGACGTCTAAAAATGTCACACAAATAGTGACTTATTTGGAACAAACATCATTGTACCACACCATATTCACCCATGTGGTACAAGATTGTCCAAAAACATCACCAATGTCAGTCCAGAATGCATTGCTTTAAGCCAGCCAGACTATATGCTCGTTCGAGATTCCAGTCCGCCCGTCTGCAACTGGCTGCATACGTCAACGAGAATTGCTGGTCACAGCAGGGGTGGGCATTAAATGAGTAAAATAAAGTCGAACACAAATCCTAACGAGACTGAGCTCGCGCCTCCCCGATCATCGTAGCAGATGACACACAAGTCATGTGTGGAGAGGGAGGGCGGGGGTTGTAATCCTCTACAGTCTATGGTTGTAGTGGGGTGCACTGAGAGTTTAATTCAAGTCCAGTCTTTCTTATTGTTTAGATTAACATTGGAACAAAACGAGTTGCCCCAAAGTGCTCCACAACACAAACATGAAAACTAAGACAGCAAAACCATAAAACAAAGACCATAAGTATATATAACACGGACAATGAAATAGAAATGGGATTAATAATTAAATAAATAATGGGCCGGGCTTGACAGCGTCAGATAAACCA
>CM050200.1:4808209-4815709 GCA_027475355.1 Coilia nasus
TGATATCTTGACCCATCTTGTGAATGGTTGAGTCATTTTTGCAGTCTTTCAGTTCACTGAATTTGCTCATTGTCTGTCTACTTTCTTCCAGGGCTATTGGATTAAAAATCTTAGACCAGATTAAGTCTAAACGTCTGTGACCAAAACTCCCAAATGACGCAGTAAGATATACCTCTGGTTGTCACCACTGGTAATGTCATTGTTTTCACTCCAACCATTACATAACGCTGTCATTTGTCAGACCCTTTGTATCACAGGCAACTTATACTGAACAGGGGCTACAGGACAGTCTCCCTAACTAGAGCAGAACTGTTCAGGAGCACAACTGTGGCAGACCCTTGAGAGTAAACTCACAACTTTTTTTTTACAGTTTTTGCCCATTGCTTAAACACATTTTGCAAAATTTGGCTCGCTGTGCCAAAACTCTACACACAAGCACATAGGACACAACACTTGGAAATAAACCATTCACATCTATGTCAAATTGAAACTCTGCAATCAAAACCTAACAATACTTTGTCAAAATGTCACTCTGATGACAAAATTGCACACACTTGCATCTTATAAAAACACTGTCACATCAGCAGCAACACACTAGTCTACTTTATATAAAACACTGTTTTTTGTATTTTGAATAGATGTGTTTTGCCAATGATACATCTGTATTTCATTTTTGAACAAAGTGTCTTTTGTATGAAATAGTGTGTAGTGTGCAGGAGCAAGTGTGTTGCAAAAAGGAGCAAGTGTGTTGCAGAATTGCAACTAAAGTGTAAAGCAGCGCTTTTGTTTAAGGTATGGTTACACTGTGTTTAAGGCATGGTAACACAACTTCACGTTATGTTAATTTGGTTTAAGCATATGTCTATTGCGTTCAAGCAATGGGCAAAAACTGTAATTGCAAATCCTGATTGCTGGCCACCAGACTCCAGATTGCTGACCACCACTACATATTCCACACATTTACACAACATCCATCTTAACCTCCTCACCACTGCCACAGCATCGCTGTCTAGGATAGCGTGGATGGGCAGCACTGCATATTCCACACATTTACACAACATCCATCTTAACCTCCTCACCACTGCCACAGCATCGCTGTCTAGGATGGCGTTGATGGGCAACACTGCATAGTAGGCCACGTTGGTCAGGATGTAGATCACCGTGACGATGGGCATGGAGATGGCAATGGATAAGGGCAAGTTCCTGCAGGTACCAAGGACAACCACCAGGGGGCATTAGTGTCAAGGCAACAGGTACAAAAAAATTACAAAGCGGTCAGACCACCAGCCACCTTTGCATAGCAGACTAAAGAAAAAGTAGGGGGTTACATGAGATGAATTTGTGTGGTTCAGATGCCTGTGTGTGTGTGTGTATGTGTGTGTGTGTGTGTGAGAAATCTTTGTTGTTTGCATGCTTCATGCTCGTCTCGCCTCCCTTTATTGAACTTGCTACCCTAGGTCATTACAGAGAGAGAGAGAGAGAGAGAGAGAGAGACAGAGAGAAAGAGAGAGAGAGTATGTGTGTGTGTGTATGAGAGGTCACAGGTCTCTGCCTAATCCTAAGACTAAGAGGTCCAGGTGCCCTTGTGACCCAATCACATGCTGACTATGGGAGGTGTCTGATGTGAGGTCAGGTGACCCGGGTGGATGCTGACCTCTCTGGGTTCTTGATCTCCTCGGTGACGAAGTTGAGGGTGTCCCAGCCCGAGTAGGAGAAGAGCGCGGAGTAGAGCGCCAGAGCGATGGCGCCCGGGTCCGTGGACGACTCGGCAAACATGCCGTCAAAGTTCTGAGTTTGACCTGACAACCACACACACACGCACACACCCACACACACATGCACGCACGCGTGCACACACACGCATGCATACACACACACATGCATGCACGCACACACACATGTGCACACATACACGCACGTGTGCACACACACACACACACACACACACACACAGACAGACAGACGTAAACACACACACAAACACACACATGGTACAACAAAACAAAAAGGACAGAAGTAGAAAATAGAAATAGAATCACAATCAGAGCGCAGATGAGAGAAAGATAGAAAGACAGAGAGATAGCAGGAGAGAAGGAGGAAGACGAAGAACACACATGAGGAGAGGGGTGGGCGGAAGAGGGCGCGTGAGTGAGAGAAAGACAGACACAGAGATAAAAAGGGAAAGATAAAGAGAGCAAAACGTGGAGATAACGTGAGGGAGAGAGGTGAAGAGGTGAAGGAGAGAGGTAGTAGAGACAGAGGGAGAGACAGTGGGAGAAAGATGGAGAGACACAGAAAAGATGAGGGAAAGATAGAGGGGGTTAAAACAGATAATGTGAAACAAAGTTAGAGAGAAGAGGTGGAGAGGTGAAGGACAGAGAGAGAGAGAGAGAGAGAGAGAGAGAGAGATGAGATATGTAGACGAAGAGTACAGAAGATGTGAAGAGGTGAAGGGGAGACAGAGAGAGATAAAGAGATAGAGAGAGAGAGAGATAAAGAGAGCGAGATAGAGAGAGAGAGAAAGGGAGAAAGATAGAGAGAGATGTGAGATATGTGGAAGAGGAGTACAGAAGATGTGAAGAGGTGAAGGGGAGACAGAGAGAGATAAAGAGATAGAGAGAGAGAGAGATAAAGAGAGCGAGATAGAGAGAGAGAAAGGGAGAAAGATAGAGAGAGATAGAGAGATAAAGAGAGCAAGAGAGAGAGAAAAAGAGAGAGATGTGGAGGAGGAGTACCCTGGAAGATCTTGACCAGGCCGGTGATGATGACTGCGATAAGGGCGATGACCTTGGCGTAGGTGAAGAAATCCTGCACGCGCGTCCCCCACTTCACATACGCACAGTTGACAAAGGTCAGCAGGCCTAGAGGGGGCAGTTACACACACACAACACAACACAATCAACATCTCCATCTCTCTCTCTACACACACAGGCTCACACACACACACAAGCACATAAAACGTGCTGATCAACATATGTGAAACACTTACTCACACACACACACACACACACATAGGTTCATTTACACATGCAAAACATACACACACTCAATCACACACACGCACACACACACGCACACAACTACTTTGAAAAGCTTCCAAAGCTTACTTGAAGGGTCCCACCACATAAGTCTGTATAAAGTAACTGTGTAGGGAAATAAGAAAAGGCTCTCAGAGGCATTTCTGCTTATGCATCCCGTATCCTTCACACACACACACACACACACACACACACACACACACACACACACACACACTGAACACGTGAAACCCCCAATGTAATGCCATCCAGCTGGTGGCACTGAGGTCTACCCTAAAATGCACGCACACACACATGCACACACGCACATGCACGCGCACACACACACACACTCAAATACACACACACGCACACACACACACATGCACACACATGCGCGCACACACACACACACATGCACACACACACACACATACACACACACACACACATACACACACACACACACACACACACATGCACACACACACACACACACGCACACACACACATCCACGCACACACACATGCACACATACACATACACATACACACACACCCATACACACCCATACACACACACACACACACACACACACCCATGCACACACACACATGCACACATACACACACAAACCCACACACGCACACACACACACACACACCACCCGCTGAGGCTGCCCTCAGAGTCTGCTTATGCAGTCATCTTCAAGATCAACGCTGAGAGGAAAAACACCAACTTAATCCCTTCAGGTCTGGATACCTGCTGATCTCTTCTCACAACACACACACACACACACACACACACACACACACACACACACACACACACACACACACACACACACACACACACACACACACAAACACCAATACCACCATGGCCAGTATTGCCTCTGCAACAGCACTTTGAAAACTGATACTGACTGGTGGCAATACTGGTTCCTACCTCGCTACAGTGAAACAGAATACATATTAGGATTGTTTTACTACAATATCTGCAGCCTGTGGCTGACAACAACACCAATGATGGCAAGGGTACAAACCAAAAACAGATTAAAAACAGATTTTCTGCTTCAAAAGCAGGACATAAACAAGCAGACAACAGAAGGGTAGAGGGACACAGATTAAACAAAGGGCTTAGCAAACTTAGAGCAGCCTAGGGTTCACACCAGGAGGGAGCACATACACATATATACTCCAATACCCCTTTTAGATATGGGATGGCAGCCCTGGTGTGTGCACACCAGAATCCTAAAAGAAGTGTTTTTTTTTGTTTTTATTTTCCCTTTATCTTTAGCCTGCGATGACTGATTAGCTGGGATAGTGTTGTGTGCGCTGGTATGCTCAGTGCACACTGTATTTTCATATCAACGCACCAAAGCCTGTGCATAAAGATCGGAATTTGTGTTTGAGTGTGGCATCCTGGAGAGATGTATGCAGAATGTGACAAGTGTATTAGAGCATTGAACTAGTGGATTGATTACAAAACCTGAGTATTTCAAAAACATGTGCCGTGCAACAGCTTGCCATATCCGAACCCCTTTAACACAAACGATCAGAAAATCACACATAAAACACCACATTAGCAGCTTGGATTCACTGCATTTCTACAGTGTTAGCGTCATGCTGTAGGTCTGTGCCAGTGAAACGTTAGCTCCATGCTTAACCTGCCCTCAGCCCAGGGGAGGCCAGAGCAGACTAAGGACCAGAGCAGACTAACCTGCCCTCAGCCCAGGGGAGCCCAGAGCAGACTAAGGGCCAGAGCAGACTAAGGGCCAGAGCAGACTAAGGGCCAGAGCAGACTAACCTGCCCTCAGCCCAGGGGAGCCCAGAGCAGACTAAGGGCCAGAGCAGACTAAGGGCCAGAGCAGACTAACCTGCCCTCAGCCCAGTGGAGCCCAGAGCAGACTAAGGGCCAGAGCAGACTAACCTGCCCTCAGCCCAGGGGAGGCCAGAGCAGACTAAGGGCCCTATCAGGCAGATAACACAAAGGCGGGTGGACTTTGCAGATGACTCACACATGCCTTAATCGTAACTTAAGTGGCCGACAGCCATAAAAGACATAAAAGTTTTATTGACTCTGGAAGGAGACACCGGGCGAGGGACTGAACAATAAAAGGGTAGAGAACAGTGATTATGCAGTGGAGGTGGACAGGCCGTGACAGGAGAGGCTGGCAGATGTGTGCAGAGAGATCATTTTGACATTTTTATCCCTTTGGGCCTCTCAGAGTTTTAGTGAACTCAGATGGATGTTTTTTAAAATGGCCTCCGAAGTGGAGATGCTGTATTGCTGTATTTTCTGGATTCCACTGGATATGTGTAAATGCAATTAAAAAAATAAAATGATAAAAAAAATATCCATTTATAAAAATATCTAGATATGTGTAAATTGGGCCATAGAATATCTCTTTAAAGGGATAATACACTTCAACAGTTCATAGCACATCTCTGATTCTAATCTGATCAGATTATCTTGTCCTGGGCCTAGCTAAGACTGTCAGTGGGCCTGGGTACAGTATAAGAGGCCTAAATACTAAATAAAGGGATCATTTTGACTTGGAATATGTCTTTACAGGGACATTAGTCTTTAGTCTTTAACAGGTCATAGTACATAAGTACAGTATTAGGGGCCTAAATACTGTGGTTTGGGCCTTTTAATCTGACTACAAAATGAGCCCAGAGGAGAGAAAAGAGGAGAAGCGAGAAGGAAAGAAGACAGAAGGAGAGAAGTAGAGAAGGAGAAGAGAGGCGGGAAGAGAAGAGAAGAGAAGAGAAGAGAAGAGAAGAGAAGAGAAGAGAAGAGAAGAGAAGAGAAGGGACGTGAAGGGAAAGAGGAAGACTAGTGGAAGAGAGTACCCACCCACTTGCCAATTAGGCCCACCCAATCAGAAGGCTCTGTACGTTTGATTAACTGCATTAATAATAAATATTACCTATGTGTTTCAGGCTAGGCCCACCTAATTTTTTTCTGGGTGCGCCCATTTTATGACTTTTGACTACGCCCCTGAAAGACAGAAGAGAAGAGAAGAGAAGAGAAGAGAAAAGAAGAGAAGAGAAGAGAAGAGAAGAGAAGAGAAGAGAAGGGAAGAGAAGAGAAGAGAAGAGAAGAGGAGAGAAGAGGAGAGGAGAGGACAAGAGCGGAGAGGAGAGGAAAGGATAGGAGAGGTGAAGAGAAGAGAAGAGAAGAGAAGAGAAGAGAAGAGAAGAGAAGAGAAGAGAAGAGAAGAGAGAGAGGAGAGGAGAGAAGAGAAGAGAAGAGGAGAGGAGAGGACAAGAGCGGAGAGGAGAGGAGAGGATAGGAGAGGTGAAGAGAAGAGAAGAGAAGAGAAGAGAAGAGAAGAGAAGAGAAGAGAAGAGAAGAGAAGAGAAGAGAAGAGGAGAGGAGAGGAAAAGAGCGGAGAGGAGAGGAGACGATAGGAGAGGTGAAGAGAAGAGAAGAGAAGAAAGGAGAGGAGAGGACAGGACAGGACAGGACAAGAGAGAAGAGAGGAGTAAAGTAGAGGAGAGGAGAGGAGGAGAGGAGAAGAGAGAAGAGAAGAAAAGAGAGGACAGGACAGGACAGAAGAGAAGAGAAGAGAAGAAAAGAGAAGAGAAGAGAAGAGAAGAGAGGAGAGGAGAAGAGAGGAGAGGACAAGAGAGGGGAGAAGGGAGGAGAGGAGTAGAGGAGAGGAGAGGAGAGGAGAGGACAAGAGAGGGGAGAAGGGAGGAGAGGAGTAGAGGAGAGGAGAGGAGAAGAGAGGGGAGAAGGGAGGAGAGGAGTAGAGGAGAGGAGAGGAGAAGAGAGGGGAGAAGGGAGGAGAGGAGTAGAGGAGAGGAGAGGAGAAGAGAGGGGAGAAGGGAGGAGAGGAGTAGAGGAGAGGAGAGGAGAGGAGAAGAGAGGGGAGAAGGGAGGAGAGGAGTAGAGGAGAGGAGAGGAGAAGAGAGGGGAGAAGGGAGGAGAGGAGAGGAGAAGGGAAGGGAAAGAGGAAGGGAGAGTGGTGCGTCACGGAGGTCTGGAACCCCCACGTGCACTCAGCAGACAGGAAGCAGCTCGCGGCCTCATGTGATCTTGTGTCTGACACAGCGGTAGCAGCCACACGCACTCTGACTTTTATACACACACACACACACACACAACCACACACACACACACACACACACACAGTACACAGAGTGCACACACACACACAGAGTACACACACACACACACACACAGAGTACACAGAGTACACACACACACAGAGTACACACACACACACACACAGAGCACATAGAGTACACACACACACACACGCACACACACACACACACACACACAGAGTACACACACACACAGAGTACACACACATACACACACACACAGAGTACACACACACACACATACACACACACACAGAGTACACACACACACATACGCACACAGAGTACACACACACACAGAGTACACACACACACATACACACAAACGCAGAGTACACACACACACAGAGTACACACACAC
>CM050200.1:4820709-4823209 GCA_027475355.1 Coilia nasus
GCCTCAATTATATATATATGAGCACGATGTGCAGTGTCACAGTACGATGACATCCACTGATATACTGCCTACAGTGCTGAGACATAATAGACATATTACGACTTTTACTCAACAACATCTGTATTGAGAGGAGAACTTGTGCAAAATCTCTTCCCTCTCCTTCTTCTTGTGACTGGTTTTGTGCTGACCAACATGGGTGTCTCAGTAGAGCGACATCACTTCCTCTTCTGTGTCTAAAAATGTATCGAACTGACTACAGACAGTGATACATACACAAGTATTGCATGATGGGTAGAAATTGTGTTGGACTTGCACGAACGGTGTGTGGATGCCACCAAACTGCGACCATGACATATGACCCGAAAACTCACAGGAGCAAGACGCTTGCAGGCAAATCTTACAGACCACAGCAAGACACTACTAAAATATAATTTTTTAATGATTATTTGGTGCAGTTTTACTGTGATCACCCTCTTCAGACTCTCCATATTCACCCCTACAGTTTAGAGATGCCTCATACTGTGTTTTTTGAACCATAATGCAATCTTGGCTACAACGTAGTCTGGAGAGTTCACCGGGTTTATAATGTAATAACACATGCATGAATGAACATAGTTACACGGGCACACACATACACGCGCACACACACACTCACACATGCACACACACCTACACACACACTCCCAACACAATCCACATTCTTTTTCAATTGACCCACTCTTTTCCACTTGTGTCTGATACACACACACGCACACATTTTCTTCCCGATGTAAGCACAGATATGCACAATATGACTTGCATTTGAACTGAGGCCTTCACACACACACACACACACACACACTTCTAGATGCACACACACACACTTACAGATGCAGGTGGCGGCCAGCAGTCAGTTGGCGGCGTAGGGGGCAATGCAGGTAGGGAAGATGGGCTGCACCACACACACACACACACACTCACACACACACACACACACACACACACACACACACACTTACAGATGCAGGCGGTGTCCAGCAGTCGCTTGGCGCACCATGCGCACACACACACAACCACACACTTACATATGCAGGCGGTGGCCAGCAGTCGGTTGGCAGCGTAGTGGGCGATGCAGGTGGGGAAGATGGGCTGCACCATGCACACACACACACACACACACACACACACACACACACACACACACACACACACACTTACATATGCAGGCGGCAGCCAGCAGTCGGTTGGCGGCGTAGGGGGCGATGCAGGTGGGGAAGATGGGCTGCACCATGCACACACACACACACACGCACACACACGCACACACGCACACACACGCACACACACACACGCGCACGCGCGCACACACACACACACACACATGCACGCGCGCACACACACACACACACACACTCACACACACACACACACACACACACACACACACTTACAGATGCAGGCGGCAGCCAGCAGTCGGTTGGCAGCGTAGTGGGCGATGCAGGTGGGGAAGATGGGCTGCACCATGCACACACACACACACACACACACACACTTACATATGCAGGCGGCAGCCAGCAGTCGGTTGCCGGCGTAGGGGGCGATGCAGGTGGGGAAGATGGGCTGCACACACACACACACACACACACACACACACACACACACACACTTACATATGCAGGCGGCAGCCAGCAGTCGGTTGGCGGCGTAGGGGGCGATGCAGGTGGGGAAGATGGGCTGCACCATGTAGTTGGAGAAGGTGATGGCGATGACGGCCTGGCTGGTGGGCTCGATGATGAGCAGCGAGGTCCAGAGGCGGATGAAGGCCAGGAAGCCGCCGAAGGCCTCCAGGATGTAGGCGTAGCTGGCGCCCGACTTGGTTATGGTGGTGCCCAGCTCAGCGTAGCAGAGCGCGCCGAACACCGAGAAGATGCCGCCCAGCGCCCACACCACCAGCGAGAGGCCGTAGGAGCCGCTGTACATGAGCACGCCCACGGGCGACACGAAGATGCCCGAGCCGATCATGTTGCCCACGATCAGGCACACGCCATTCAGCAGCGAGATCTCCTTCTTCAGCTTCATGGACTCCTGCGAGCCCGACGACGCCAGCTCAGCCTTGCCGCCATTGGCCACCTCCGGCGGCGAGTCCTGCGTTGGGGCCGGACCGTACGACGCCATGGGTCCAATCAGAGCGTACGAGATGCGTACAGGATGGGTATCGGGCCAATTACTGGATATACAGTATATACACTAGTCCAGGGTACAATTGGAATTTGGTTCCAATAGCTGTCAGTTAAAATAAAAGAAATAACGAGCACCAGCTTGCATATAGCAATGTCATCTGTGGACCAGAACAGAGGCAGACAGAAATTTAGTTAATGAAGGGTCATTTTAAATGAAGTTTTGTGTAACTACATTTATGGCTAAGTGCTTACACAGACTACCTGGAAGAGGACTTGTGGTCCCTGTATATCATGACAGACAAACACAGACACAGTTTATTGCCATGTCTACCAGATGGCTA
>CM050200.1:4825709-4870709 GCA_027475355.1 Coilia nasus
TGAATAAAAAAGATTGAGTGAGTGAGTGAGTAATTAAAAGAGATTGAGTGAGTGAGTGCGTAAGTGAGTGCGTACGTAAGTGAGTGAGTGACTAAGTGAGTGTGCAGGTGAGTGGAGGGTGGGGGTCAACAGGAAAAAAGCTCTACCTGAGTGTCCAAATATAGGAGGAGAAGATAAGACAGTGCAGCAGAGAGGGGATGATTAAAGCGAAGGATCGAGGGCCGCTCAGGCTAATGGTGATAGCAGACAGAACTGTCATCAGAGGGAAGTCTAAGGAGTACAAGGTCCAGAATGCTGTGCGATAAGACCTCCTCCACGATAAAAATGCCATAAAACATCTCTAAAGGTCACTTCCTGTACACTACCTACAGGGCTATGAATGTCAATTAGAGGGTGCCTGAATGTAACTTGTATCAGACATCCCAGCATGGGGACAAAACGTGGCCCCAAATGAAATTTAAAAGTGCTGGTGCTGCAATGGGAAAAAACACCAACATCCTCTATGAGGTTTCACTTGTTGAGGTTCTCTTTTAAGGTGGGAAGTAGGCTACTTTCATGACAGAAACATTCATTGTCCAATAAAAAAAATCACAAATCACAAAAACAAAACAATACACACACGCTTCTCTGTAAAGTGAACACTGACAACAACAGAATCCATTGGTTTTAATGAGTCTCTTACCTCTGCCTGTCCAAAAGGTTGCGATTCCTCTACCGTTTGCAGCTGTGATTCACCACGGATGGCATTCTCAAATTGTACTCATTCGGTCTCTCAACAGTGTCGTTGCCATATTTTACCTCAAAATTTACGACTCTATAGGGCTTGCTTGGATGTGCGCCCAGCCCCCGGGGGTTGTTACAACTCTACTTGTTGCGTGAAGTCTTCCTCTGTCTTCTTGTCGCCAGCCCACGCTGACTCTGAAGGTATACGCGGCTTTCATCAGCTGAGACGCTTCTGCTTTCACAGGAGGTTACAGCAAGGGGGAGGGCCGTAAGATGCCGAGGGGAAGACAGAGTACTTCTTCATGCTTTGCTGTACTATCCCCTATATGTTTTTTGCCCAATACAATTCTCGGCGCCTATGAATAGCCTATAGGCTAGGCTACCCATAATTACAATTTTGATGTTTGCGCTTTAATTTCCAGTGTGTGTTGTTGACCTCCTTGCTAAAAGCTGAACTTTAAATCTAAACTTACGCTACATTTCAACAAGTTCTATGTCGTCCGCCGGGGAAAAACATATGAAGGTATACTGGTAAATAAATTGTAGCCTATAGGCTATACTCTCACAACGGCAGGGAACCAACATTACGGTTAATCACAGAAGGGGAGACCGGAGATGGATGGACCACTTTTCACTCTCAGTTGTTTTATTTCTCCGTCTTACAATGCATTAGGCCTACAGCTGTCAACGTGTGATTGACTGAAAGCCTAATATCTCATTTATAAAACAGGTGTAGCCTACCGGCTTTCATATCAGAACATCCAGCCAGCGCCCTCGTGTGCTTGATTCTGTTATTATTTCACTAGCCATCAAAGATTCTACAGTTTCCACGCGGCTGCCGTCATAGCGCTGTGCCGCCCTCGTGTGGTAGCTTAGCCTACATGATCCCACGCCAGCCAGCTGGGCTTTATTATTTTGTGGCATTTCATTTTGTGGCTTCTAGCCATTAAACCTGCCCCACGATAGTCCCATCATAAACACGACTAGTTAAGTTTCTAATAGCTTTAATGTGAGTAAACCATATAGGCTAACCTTTTGATAATTGTGAGAAGCAGACAAACATCAACAAGCACCGAGGCCTCTAAATAGAAGAAGCTCAGTGAGCAAAGGAATTTAGTGTACAGCCCAAATCTTTAGAGATTAACAATGTAATAGCCTTTTATTGAATAACTTACTTCAAAACCATTCATAAAAAGAAATAAACAAATTGGTTAAATAATGAATTTGATGTTTGTTATATTTATAACAGTAATTTATTACAGTTTATTACATTTATTATTACAGTCATGTTGGAGTTTGACTTAAGGTTGCATGAAAATAATACTGTGTCTTAATTTTCTCACATGCAAGAGTCGGTGTGCCTCTGATTAAATGAAGGCAGCTAAGTAGTGTGCCCAAATCCTATTAGAGGGTTGATTAAACAATTTACACATGGTGCTACAACTTCACCATTCAGACTCTGTCAAGGATGCTCAGAGCACCAGGTGCATCTTTCAAGCCAGTGTTTGGGGCTTAAGCAGTTTATCTGAGCACTCTGGGTCTGCCAAATCAATATCAGCAACAGCACAGGTCAGTAGAAAAAGCATTTTCTAGTTTGTAAAAATGAGAATAAAGTGATGTTTCAAGTCCTGATGATTAAGTTTCATACTGGTATACTGTTTTTTTTGGACGTTTTTAATCATTTTAACTAATGAACTAATGATTAGTTCAGTAAATGTTTAAGATTGCAACACACTCTCTACTGTTGGTCTCAGTGCAATTCTTCACTTCAAATAAACCAATTATCAGCCAAATTCGATCATCATTGTTTGAAGAAAAAAATTAAAAGCTCACGATCAGTGGATGAGCTTCGTCTGTGCTGTGTCCAATCTTATTATTATTTGTGATTGAGACACGTCTGTGGACAAACTTTTAGCACATGCCTTTTTTTGGCCCATTGTCTTCCCCTCTCTCTCAGCGGCACCCACACATTCCTCTCCTTGGTTACCGGTTGTCATGGTTTCTGGAGCGCAGCAGTGGGTGGATTAGAAGCCATTTTGGGGACAGCTGGCCAGGTCGCCACTGCACTGAGTCCCCTGTCCTGTTCAGAGACAACTAGGGTGCATGGGGAGGTGCACGGTGTGGGGGGGGTGGGGGTGGGGAGAGGCTTTGTGTGGGGATTAGGGCTTCCTGTGTGTTAGCCCATTACATGGGTGAGAGGGTGGTGGTGTGTGGGGGGCAGGGTGAAGAGAGAGACTGAAAGAGAGGGAAAATGAAAGAGAAATTCAATGACTGAGAGTATGAAAGAGTATGAAACAGAGAGAGACGGAGAGAGAGAGAGAGAGAGAGAGAGAGAGAGGGGAGGGGAGGGGGAGGGGGAGGGGGAGGCTGTGGGTGGGAGAGGGGCTCTACAGCTGCATACACAATTGCACTGCTCGAGTCACATAAGTGCATAAATAAGCCTGCACACACACACACACACACACACACACACTCACACACACACACACACACACACACACACACACACACACACACACACACACACACACACACACACACACACACACACACACTCACTCACACACACACACACAAACAAATTCACTGCAAAGACCTGTGAGAGAAAGGCTGATGAAAGAGAACAGCCTGCCTCAATAAGAGCACAATTAGTCGACAGAAAAGGGCCCAAAACAAAGGGCCCAGAGAAAGAGAGATCCCTCGGGGTAAAAACTGCAGACAATGACATATGACATCATCACAACCAAGACGAAGATGGCGTATAAGTTCACAAAACAGTCACGCATGGCTTCACCTTCATCGGCGTAAAGAAGACATTGTTCAGAAGTGAAAATTCATCACCATTGCTTTAATCGTTTTCACAACGACACCTACAACATCTTCAAAAGAAAACTACCACAACTAATTAGGGTACAGTGTGAAAACTCCAGCCAGAAAAGCACAGACTCTGCATCTCTCGAGTGCTTTGAGAGAGGAGGGAAACGGCGATAGGTATACCGCAAGGTTAGCCATGTTCGACACTGTCCTTCAGCTGGCTACCTGGTTGAAAATATCCAACAGCTACGGGGGTTTGGTGGTGAATGATTTGTGACTCGGCGCTGCACTTCGTTAAGGACCACAAACATACAGGAGAGATTGCTTTTTTCACTTGATATTGTAAATCTTGGGAGGGTTCAAAAGTTGTACAGTAGGTCAAGACAAAAGAGATTTTCAAGTTCTTATGCGGGCAAAAAGTGAAATACATCACTCAGTGGTTCCACAATATTTCATCATCATCATCATCATCATCATCATCATCATCATCATCATCATCATCATCATCATATCCCTTAGAAAATAAGGTATAAACATTATGCATCAGAGACGACCCTTAAAAACTACAAACATGGCAGCAGAAAATCTACAGCAGCACAACTGGAGTGCCACAATCATACAACAAAGCAAATAAACAGACAATCCCTTTTGAGCCTTACTGGGTGGTGGGGGGAGGGGGAAAATAGTCATTCAAGTTTTAGTTGTGACTTTAAACTGTGCCTCCTTAGTTCCTTTTCACCAGTGCTGGTGGCTCTCCCCATTTCAGACCAGTAACATCATCCTCAGAGAAAAGGCACTAGCGCAACCACACTGACACATTTGCTACATACCATGAAATCTTAACATAGGCGCACTAGAAAGGGCCTTGGTCTAATCTAAAAAAAATACCAAAATACATTCCCGCAAAAAGAGCAGTGAAAAAAAAAACTTTTTCCAGCAACATCGAGAGTCACATTCCATTTTTGTTCATCTCCTCAAGTCACTCTGCCTCCTCTGCAACACCAGAGGTGTCCATTGGCTCATCAGTTACACAGCTCTTTTCTTGATTGGCCGATGGCTTCTCTACATCTTTCTCTGCTGGACTGCCATTGGTTGAGATTGCACTTGGATCCTCTGAAGTGTCCTTGGCAGTCTTGAAGGCTCCTTGTCCCTTGGGAGCCACAGGCCCATTGCTTGCAGTCCCAGAATGCACCTTCATGTGCCCCTAAAAAGGCAAACAAAAACATTTCACTACATAAATAATGTTTATCGTGTCTATCCATCGCTAATCTGAAATTTAAATGTACAGTACACTTGGGCTTAGAGTTATGACTAGCCTAGACTAGCTGTCTGTAAAGGCAGACAAGTATGCCCCTTAAAATGCAAACAAAAACATTTCACTACAAAATAACACCCACCATGTAGTGCATGGAGTTCATGACATATCACACATGGCAACTAAATTAATAAACCAGATTATTAAAATGATTCATGAATTAAATTTCAGCTTTCCAAGCTAATGTCAGTGACACAAGTCAGAATATTGAAGACTATGTCATGAAAATAAAATGGCATACATAACAGCGACAAAACGTTTTGGTATTTAGCAGACTGGCTAATCTGAGATTAAAATGGACAGTATACTTACAGCTAACCCCTATACAGTGTCTATAAAGGCAGAAAAATCAACAATCAACAACAACAACACAATAAGCTGCCCACCTTGAGCCCACTGCGGCTGGCGTACTCTTTCCCACACTGGCTACAGCTGTAGGGCTTCTCCCCTCGTGAGACTTTGGGGGTTTTCACTGGGGTCACTGGCTGCGTCCCATCTGTGCCTTCAGCTCCTTTCTCCTCGTTCCTGTTCTCCTCCTCCTTCCCTGCCACCTCCGCCATCTCCCTCCTGGGCTCCACGACCGCCAGGGCGCTCTCCTGTTTCACCTCCTCTTTCTCTCCCTCCTCTTCCTCCTTCTCCTCCTCCTTTACCGCTACGTCCTCTCCCTCCCCGGAGGCCTGGACTCCATTTTGGATCGCCATGGGAACAGTGTCGGATGCTGGCTCAGCGGTTTGTGGGGAGGGGGCATCTTTATCTGGCCCCGGCTCTGCAATGGGTTCTGTCAAGCTGCTGGGGCCTTCGTTGGCAGCGCTGGGACTGGAGGGGGGTGTGAGAGCACTGGGAGCGTCGGTGTTCGACACCGCAGAGGCAGTAGCCTTGACGACAGAGCTCACAGCCGGTGCGGGACTTCTAGCGCGAGACACGTTCTCCGAGTCCGTGCGGTCTGCTCGCACACACAGAGACAAGGGAGCCATGTCTTCTGCATCTGCGTCGTCATCTTGCGGGACGGCGTGTGAGTTTATCAGCGCCCCTCGGGACGCGGAATGGTAAGGCACGGCGGTGACGTCAGACAGCGGATCACCACTTCGCGCCTGCGTGACGGGCAGGGAGACGACAGGTGGACCGTTGAGCACCGGAGGTCGGATCACCACCAAGGACAAGGGGTCTTGTTTCTCCTGCTCGTCAGAGACAGTTGGACCGGGTCCAGGAGAGATGCTACCCCGCTCCGAGTTGGATTTCATGCTCAGGTCGGCCAGCAAGGTCTCTCTGGAAACAGATCCGTCCCGTGGAGGTGAGAGCACGTGAGGCACCTTGCTGCTGCTGCTGCTGCCCAGATCCAGGGGCTGCAGCTGGGGTCCGTTACTCAGGGCACTGATGCTCAGGTTGGTCGGGTCCTCCTGCGGGGAGCTCTCGGGGTCCTCCTTCACCACCGCTGTCCCCGCTCCCGCCCCCACCCCCGCTGCTTCCTCCTCCAGCTCCTCCTGCTCCTCCGCGGCGTTCCCATCAGGCGGGATCTGGCCTCCGAGGTGCATGCGGATGTGGTGCTGCAGCACGACGGCGTTGGTGAACTTGCGCTGGCACAGCGGGCAGGAGTTCTGCGCCCTGGCGTTGGCCTGGCGTGAGTGGTGGGCGGCCATGTGGGCGCGCAGGCTGCCCTTGGTGGAGAACGAGCGGCCGCACAGCTTACACGGGAAGGGGCGCTCGCCGAGGTGGGTGGCCTGGTGCAGGCGCAGGGCCTGGGGACAGCTGAGCACACGCAGGCACACGCCGCACTGGTTCGGGGACAGCGTCGTCGCTGTCGACAGCAGGGACAGTGAGGTCGTGGAGGAGGAGCCGAGGGCCTGTCCGCCGCCGACGTCGATGTTAGGGTTGAGGCCGAGCGCGGCCATCATCTCCCGCCGGTACGCCGAGGACGAGCTGGTGGAGGTGACGTCGCTGGACGAGGTCGGAGCGTCGCTCGACCCGTGCACTCCAGCGCCCCCCTGTGGCTGTTTCTCCAGCTTCTGCGCCAGCCTCTGGAGCTTGGTGGTGTCGGAGGTGGCGGAGGAGGAGGATGAGGGGGAGGTGGAGGAGGGGGACGAGGAGGCCTGGGGCTTCGGGTACGGGGAGAAGGGGAAGGCCAGCTGGCCGTGCGGAGAGGGGAGGGGCGGGGGGTGCAGCAGTGCCAGGCCTGGGTGGTGGTGGGCCGCGGCCGTGGGGAAGAGGATCTTGGGAAGGTGCGCCAGCTGGGCATAGGGCGACCCGGAGAGCAGGGCGGAGTGCGGAGGGGTGTTCTCGTCGAAACGCTGCTGCTTCGAGCCTTTCAGCTGGCCGGCGATGGAAGAGGAAGACAAGGGGGAGGAAGAGGAGTGTACGCTTGCGGTCGTAGAGGCGGCCGCAGCCGAGGAGGCTCGGTTGAGCTGCAGGAGGGAGTGGGCAGTCGACAGCAGTGCCAGGTCCACGCTCGGAGGCAGCGGCAGTGACGACGGCGAGGGGCGGCCCGTTGATCCGGACAGGAAGCCCAGCGCCATGCTGTCGGGGACGCCCAGGGCGCCTTTGATCCCAAATGTTTCCTCCGGTTCGGCGCGCCGCTTCCTGCCTCGCGGGGCCGTCCCGTTGGCACTGCCTCCACCGCTGCCGCTCGATTGGCTCTGCTCGGACAGCGCGGGCGGCAGCAGCGAGAGCGAGAGCTCGGGGTTCTGCTCGCGGTGGCGCAGGAAGTGGGCCTTGAGGTTGCCGCGCGTGGTGAAGCGGCTGAGGCACACGGGGCACTGGTACGGCCGCTCGCCCGTGTGCGAGCGCAGGTGGATCTGCAGCGACGAGTCGCTGCTCAGCACCTTCCCGCAGAACCGGCACACGTGCTGCTGCCGCCCGGACGACGTCGTCGTCGTCATGGAGGACGACGAAGAGGAAGAAGAGGAAGACGATGATGACAACCCGGCGATGGACAGGCCCGAGCCCAGGCCGGTGGATGAGCCAACGACGGAGCTGTGCTGACCCGCAGGCTCGTGGGTCAGGCTGGAGGTGGCCAGCGCCGCGGCGGAGAAGCCGTTAGTGTGGCTGAACGCGGGTGGCGGAGTGCTGTGGGACTTGTCGTGCAGGAAGCGTGTGGGCAGGCCCAGGGACAGAGAGAGCGGGTGGAGGGAGGCGGCTGTGGACATGAGGTTGGCGGCGGCGGTGGTGGAGGAGAGGGCGGAGGATGCCGCGGTCAGCGCAGGCGCCCTACTTCCTCCTCCCTGGGCGCTGGGCTTGGACGCGGGGGTCGACTGCAGTAGCGACGGAATGCTAGACAGCAGGGAGGACGCCGTGGACGCCATGCTCGTGCCGGAGACAGAGTGTGGCGGGGAGGGGGAGCCGTCCCCATGTGACCTCTGACGACCCCCGTCCAGCGACCCTGCTCCGGGCACCTGGGGGGCTTCCGCCGAGAGGCCTCCGCCGAGACGTAGCACCTGGCGACAGATCTCCTCGGTGATCTGCATCTGGTGGATCTGCCTCTGCTGCAGCACCCTCAGCTCCTCCAGGAGCACGGCCAGGGTGGGGGGCATCTGGATCTGCCCTGCCCCACCCGAGGGGTGCGCCGCGGGGGGGCTGGGGGGCGCTTGCTGGACAGGACTGGGGCTGCCCTGGTGAGGGGGTGCCCCGAGAGAGGAGGAAGAGGAGGAGGAGGAAGAGAGGGCGGAAGACAGGGCGGAGGAGGTAGTGGTGGTGGCGGAGATGCCCAGCTGAGGGGAAGTCATGGCGGAGTGGGGGTGGCTCTGGTGGTGCTGACGGGCCACGTGGCTGGTTTTGGTCTGGGCGGGGGGCGAGGAGTGAGTCTGGGAGGACAGGGAGGGGTGGGGGAAGTCCGGAGAGAGGGAGGAGAGGGTGTTGGGGAGAGACGTGCTGTAGGGGACGATGTGATTGGGCCAGTGGGGTGGTGAGGAGCTCTCGTTTGGGAGGGAGGGGGCGTGGAGACCCCCGGGGGACGGCCTCGGGGCCAAGGGGGGGTGGCAATCCTGGACAGAAGGGGGGGTGGAGGAGGAGGAGGGGGGAGATGAGGTAGCCTCTGACGCAAGGGAAGTGGACGGTGACTTCACTGCCAACTGCTCATCTGTAAACAAACAGAAGGGAGAGGGGAAAAGAGAAAGAAAAACAGAGAGAGAGAGAGAGAGAGAGAGAATGAGAGAATGAAACACAGTGAGACACAGAGAGAGAAAGAGCGAAAGAAAAAGAGAGAGAAAAAAAATCAAAGTTCTGTTAACATCGACAGTAAAGTGTGAAAGTCTGTTGCACAAATCCTTCTCAGCCATTTTCAGGTTGTATGCTTTTTGACTCGGTTATTTAATTGCACAGTTACACCTACGTGCAGTCTTTGCATGGGCGTGTAAACACCACTCGGCCCTCACAATTACCTAGCAAACTATGAAAAGTGTTTCTGTGCTGCTGTTTCCTCCAAATCAAAACAGTCAAACTACCTTGTTGCCATGACGATTTATTTCAAAGGACACTGGTCACTGCAGTATCCTCCCCAACGAGCAACAAAACTCAGCTTCCATCAGTTGGCCCTTTCATTTCTCTACACACCCTTCCCCCTCGACCCCTCATAGGTCATAGGTCACGGAATGCTAAGGGTTCTGGGCACTGTCCAGGAGTTGTGATTGGTCTACTGACCTGACCTTTCAAGCTCGGGGGTCAAATTCTTTCAGAATCTTGAGTAGAGAGAGAGAGAGAGAAGAAAAGAGAGTAGGAAAAGAAAAGCAGAAATGAAAAGAAAGGAAAAGACAGAAAAGGAGGTGGAATGGGGGAAGCTTGGAGAGCTTAAAAACTCACTGACAATCCAGCTCTACCTCCTTTCCTTTATCCCTGAAGCTTTGCATTGCATGCCTGTACATCCCACCACCGTCTTCCAAAACTACTCTTGCAAAAGCCGCACCCCCAGTGTTTCACCTTCAATTATTTAACATGTGATGTTGCTCACTGAATCTCAAAATTTGGCAGTGATCAGCGAGAAGCTGTGAACTTTTAAATGACCGCAAATTATTTCCCCTGACAACCTGAGACAACATTAAGAGCTGACAAAATGGAGGACAAGTTGTAGGTGATTGTTTCTCTCCCAGCCCCTGAATGTTACCCACTAAAACCCCCCAACTGAGCAGGAGTATGCAGTGAATAGAAGTATGAGAGAGAGAGAGAGAGAGAGAGAGAGAGAGAGAGAGAGAGAAAGAGAGAGAGAGAGAGAGAGAGAGGGAGGGGGCACAGGCAACACAGAAAAGGGGGGAGAACAAGGGAACACGAGGGAGAGAATAAGACCCGGAGGAAGAGAATAGAAAGAGAGAGATTAATCTTTACCCAAACACCCCCCTCCCTCCTTCTCTTCGCCTCCTTCCACCTCCCCCTCTCCCATCCTCCACCTCAGTGTTGTGCTGGGTGAATGGGAAAAACTTCTCCCAATTCTAATGAGAGACCTCCAGCGGGTACGCCGAGGCTGAGTGGCTGAGTGATGGCCTTTGAGTGATGCATGTCAGCAAGAAGACCACAGGAATCAACACGCAAGCACACACTCACACACACACACACTCACACACACACACACAGAAAGGGGGCTCCCTGTGTTAAGATATCAGCACATCTCCCATTTCACACAGAAACTTAGCACACACTTTAGCTTACTCAGAGTCTGTCTGATAATCTACAAGAGCAAAAACTGTGAGCCACCTGGTTGGTGAACATCACACAGCCAGCCACACAATTAGTGTGGACTATGTTAGTGTATAGCACTATATGTGCTATATCATAGGTACATTTAAACATTTCAAGAACATTTATGATGGATAGTTTTTTTGTCCTGAGCGTCCTCAAACATTTAGGAAAGAATAAAAAAAGCTAGTGATAAAAAAAATTGCGCAAAATAAACTTACTTTAAAAGTTTTAGTTTTGGAATCAGCATTGGGGGTTTTATGGTAACTTATATACATCTATTTATGTCAAACACATGAAGCCTTTTTCTCACCTTGCAGTAAGATCCGCGTGCCCCCGGGATCTGCATTAATGAGTTGCTGTGGTCTTTTTTGTTTCCGGCGTGACATGGTTCAGGACGAGATGGAACGCGCGAGGAACATCAACCGAGGCCGCACCAATCTGCACTTTTCAGGATCCACAAAAGTCCTGGAATCTCCCAAAATTAGAAAGATCCCGTGTGCGAAGAGGAGACCTCAACAGAGCGCAGCATTGGACTAGAAAGCCAGTGGATAGTCTAACATAATACCGGTGAACAGCAATCGACAGTGTAGCTGCACAATGACGTCTTCGGCTACTGTGTGATTCGATCAGTGTGTGGCTGTTTTTCCTCAACAAGTACTCTCTTTCTCAAAGTTGCCCACTTTGCGCCGTGCCGTGCCCCTCCTCCCCGTGAGTGAGTGAGTGTGTTTGTGTGTGTATGTGTATGTGTGTGTGCGTGTGCGCGCGCAAAGCCGCGCATGTGTGTATGCTATATGCGCACACACACACACACACACACACACACACACAGTCACTCCTTGTTCTTCACTAACATTTGCATTTCAATGGCGTGGAACACCGTCTCTTTTACTGGCATATTTTTTACCACACCATCCTGTATCCTGCCGTCAAAAGGTAGCTTTTTATTTTCCCATCAATTACCAAACAAGGGCGACATGGCTGTACAGGATTTCAAGAAACATAACGCCTTTATTTTAGAGAAAATATGTTTTATAGATAGCGTTCCATCGTCTGGACTTTTTTTAAAAAAGTAAATCATCAAGAAGAAAATCCAATCAGTTGTTCCATGGACTAAGAATGAAACGGTTTGCTTTTTAGTAAGCCTACTTCAGTTTTGGGTTCTATTAGGCTTCAAAAGTAATTTTCTCTAAATTATTTTTCTTATTAAACGAATGCTGCAAATATCGCCACAGAATTTTTGACAATGTTTATTTGTTGTTTTTGCCCTTTGTTATTAAGTTTTGAGGCAAACTGTATTGCCAATTATAATTACGTCTTCATTACATCATACTTTATCTCAGGGGCTTACTATTCATTCATTATCAAACTTCGGTGTGATTGGACAAGTTGTCGGGCCATCCCACAAGTTTTACGAGCTCGCATGGAGAAGTCGCCCTTTTCTGCATTCCCCTGCGTCGGTATGGGTTCGCAGAGCTCTATTTAAAAGGTAGTGAATAGAGGGGAATTTCTAACAATGGCGACCTGGACACAGTTCAGTGAGCATCTCTCCCTCTCACTCTGAACCCCCGGATCCATTGCCTGCGCGCACAATGAACTCTTTTCACGCGCTCAACACCACGAGGACACATGAGGCGGGGGAAAGCCATATTTGATTAGGGGTATCACACGGTATCACACATGCACTAACGTTTTACATATGGAGTTGGGCACTCGGAGTCAAGTCATTGTGTGGTGTGAAAATAGGCTAGACCATTGTTGAGCCTAGGAGTCCACTATATAAGATTAAATACAATAATGTAAACGCATGCAAAATAAAGACCGACATATTTTATTTTAGGTGAAGTCATATACTCTTTTAAAATAAAATAGTCAAATAAAAAAACTATTATTATTTAGCTATTATTATTTATAAAATGATGACAATAAACAAACAAAAACAGAGTTTGCACTAAATCTACAATTTAAAATCACTTTCGCTGTCCTAGACAATATAAGTGAATTATTCTTAGTTGTGGTTTTGATAGCATGCGTTCTTTATTTTTATCACTTTGGTCTTGAATAAAAACACATTTGCTAAAGTTTGTTAACCAAAAACGCTGAAACACTGAGATGGGCACAGAGCAGAAAAATACACTCTCAGAAATATGGGGACAGTAGGGGTACAAATCTGTATCTTAAGGTACAATACGTATTAATGTACCCTGAAAGGCTAATATTTGGACCTTAAGGTACTGATGTGTACCTATTCAGCTCTGGAGAAGGTACAAACTAGTTGAAAAAAAGTGGTTAAAAGGTACAATTATTTGCCTTTGAGGGTACTGCTGGTGTGACAAGCTTTGTACCCCTAAAAGTACAATTCTGTACCTTCTTTTCTGAGAGTGTAGCCCAAATGAAAGATCAATCTACCAATTCAGGCACTGTACAAAGGTGTTAGTTCACAAAGTGCCTGCTATTACCTTATGTAATTATCTGTGGTTGTTTATTAGTTTGTTAGTTAGCAACATAACTCAAAAACGTTATGGATGGATTTTGATTACATTTTCAGGGTAGGTCAAAAATGGGCTACCTTAAAAAGTGATTAGATTTTGGAGGTGATCGGAGCTGCCCTGGCGGAGGTCTGCACTCCCGGAGTGCTGTTCTAGGTTCACAAAGTTTCAAAGATGCATGACACACTGCATCTAAACAACTAATGTCCATTCAGCACACACAGCATGATTTGCAGTGTCACTGACCTCCTGAAAACAAAACTGACTTCAAGTGCTGCATGGACAGAAATGGCCTGTATTGAGATGCTGTTTGTAGTGCAATGGAATTCCAATGATACCCCGATGCTGCAGCTGCAATGCCTTGTCCTTAATGAAACTGCATACATCCATCTTTATGCTGTCCTAGCCAAAGGCAGTATACACACTTAGTTGAATCTCAGTTTAGACCGCAAAATGACTTTATAACACCTCTTTTGTCTTGTGACTAAATGTCTTGTATCTTCCTATTAAGAAAGTGCAAAAAGGCATCACCACTATTATACCTACAGCATGTTGTATTGGGCAGCATGACAACAAGAAGACATTTTTCCCAATTTCAATATTTACATAGCCCTACTTACTGCACTTTGCCTTTGCATGGCAGCATGTGTATTACACCTTGTTATCATTTTGTAGTAAGTATAGAAACGGTGTGAGCAACACAGTATAAAAATATGCATTTATAATAAGTGAGACATATAGTAGGCAGGATGACAAGCATGATATTTCAGCTAGGCTATTTACTTGCCATTGTGGCATTTAGACATTCTTATAAGAAATTATGCTGTGCAGGCCATGTAATTTAGGTAGCGCATATAGGGCCTTAGTGAGTTTGGTATGTTTTTTCCCTAGAATGTTGTTAAATAGCGACAGTAGAAAACCAAGGGTTTTACCCTACATTCAGACCTACACAGTTTGCTTTTAAAAAGTGTAGAAATATATGCTTCAAGCAGTTCAAAAGAATCATATTTAATTTCAGTACTGATCAAATGTCACTGAGGAACAATGTTTACCTTATGGCTTGTAACTGTTGAAGTGAGTATAGGCCTATCAATACAGAATTACAGCAGTAGGCTGAACCTAAAGTGTAGTCTGGGATAAATCTTAAAATCTGTCAAAATTAGTCTCGGTTTTCCATAGGGGGCGTCAAAAATCCAATTTCCTTCCCAACGAAAGAGTAACGACGAAGCATGGAGGAGAAATTCTTCGTGTACTTGATGTACAATGCCAGATGTCCATAATGAGCATCAGGTGACAATTGAAAAACGGATACAGTTTATAACTTAATAGACTGCCGTGCTTCAGTCAGGTTGGCACGTGCGTTAGCTGCCTCTGCTGAACGTGAGGAAAAGTAGACACTGCCAACAGGCTATCTTGTAACTGATTTTGCTAATTAGTAGCACCCTTAATTTGTTGTCGTCGCTGACAGCTGTAAGTACAAGGTAAGGTGTAAGTTAACATTCAAGTGAATTGTTGTGTGGGAAAAATCAAGAAAAACATTTTTTTTTTCATATTGTGACTTTTCATTCTTACTTCATTTGTCGTAAAAATATTACATAGCTAATTGTAGCAAAGCATTCCAGATTCATGTGAGTTGTCAATAATGTTAGCTAACAGACTAATTTTGCTAGCTTAGGTAATAGTTTATTTAGCTGTTAGTGTTAAACAAATGCTGCAATGACTATACGTAATTTAACCTGTTAATTAGAAGTGCAACAAGTTACCTGTAAATATGTTAAGGAAGCGAATGATTAGACAACTTGACAGTACATTGTCTTAGGTAACTAACTATTAATACACCTGTAATTGTAACTGCCAGTCTGTTAGCTAATCGTGCAACTTTATATTCTGTTTTCACAGTAATGGCTCTGTGCGAAGACACTTTATTTTGTAATTTCCCCAAATGCCGGGCGAAGCTGAGTGGCTTTGCCTGGGTCACGGCCTGTTCGCACGCTTTTTGTGATCAGCATGGATCCGGGGAGTTTAGCAGATCACCGGCTATTTGTCCCGCTTGTTCATCCGCCCTGTCAGGCAAACTCGACATAGTGCGGACAGAGTTGTCACCCTCGGAAGAATACAAAGCAATGGTGCTGGCGGGACTGAGACCTGAAACTGTCTTAGATATATGTGCAAGAGCACTGGCCTTTTGGACTTACCAGGTTAGGGAATTTGACAACATCACACTGTGCTGGAAAAGCTCCTGGGAAAATTATTCTAGCCTATATGACACATGCCAAATGACAATGACAAATGTCAAATTGTGACAGCTGCAATGAAATTGGAGTAGCCTATTCATAATAGCACAACCAATCATAAGTGGGCAAAATGTATTTAAGTTTTTGTGACTGCAGGTGCATCAGGAGAGGTTGTTTCAGGAGTACAGTCTGTCTCGGGCGGAGGGCCAGCTGAAGCAGATGGAGAAGGTCCTGTCTCAGCAGACCCAGAGCCGAGAGCTGGAGCTGAACGCCATGAGAGGGGAGATTGCCTCCCTTAAGCGGGTACATATGCAGACGTCTTTACTATGCCCAGTGGTTGAATTGGCTTTTATAGGGAGGGGAGGGCCCTTCTTTGCTCACAGTGGTCAGTATCTCTATTACAAGAAATACTAGAAATACTGTAGTAGAGGGAGCTCAGCTCCGGTCGCCTGTATTGCTAAGGTGAGGAGGTGGAGCTGAGCTCCGGAGGGCTCTGGCCCATAGACTCTGACTATGCTTAACTGAAGCAACTACAAAATCCTGACGGTCTGTCTCCCTTGTTTCTGGTGCTCTCTGTCGCCCCCTGGCTGCAGGTGATGGAGGAGTACAAGCGCAAGTACAGCGAGGTGTCTGAGAGGCTGATGGAGCGCAACCGACAGTACCAGAAGCTTCAGGGCCTCTACGACTCTCTGCGCCTGCGCAACATGGTGGTAGGGGAGAGGGAGGTGGTCGGGGGAGGGGCCATGTTGAGGCCCTACCCTTCCGAGCCTCCTCCAGGTGAGTAAAGCCAAGGGGATCACGACTCACCTGGGTTAATCCATTAAATAACTCACGAGTCACGAATCTGAGGTTCCATTATCTCATTGAGTTCTAACTACACCATGAATCGCCCACAGGAGCAGGTTTGCGCTGCCCGAAGCCTGTACAGTAATGAGTGAGTCCGGCATCGTTTAACTTCCTCTAAAGGCGGGCACATGCAACCGAATCTGAATCGCTCACAAGAGTGGTGTCTGCATTTTGTGACCATGCCCATGTTTTTCCCATGGACTCCCAAAATTAAATATACAAAGCTACCTTAAAATAGCAAAGATTCTGCAGACGTAAAATAAACAGATGTATAGGCTGTGCCCTATATGTACTGCTAACATGATGGGTATCCTACATTTTGGTTCTGGTTTTAAATATGTGTGTGTATGTGTGATCCACACAAAAGTAAAAGTAGCATTTAGGTATTACAAAGGAAAATGTAAACCCATTTGGAAATGTCCTTTGGACTTTGATGAAGGCCAGTTTGGGTTGCCATGGAAAGGTTGAAGGGGAGTTGACATTTCATCCTTCCCATCTCTTCACAAAACTGTCAAGTAAAAAGTCTAAAATATGTCTAAGAAATCAAAACCATTTTTTTTTTTTCTAGTTTAAAGTGTGTTTAAAAGTGGAATCATGTCTCAGCTATCAGTACAATAGCAGTAGGTCATAACAGACATATAAATTAAATACACCCTGCCACATGCAACAGGTAGGCTAGACCCTCGCTACGCTATCAGTCTCTCTGTAGCACAAGCTCCGCTACATGTTAATGTGGTGGTCTATACATAATTCATACGGTGACTCCTTAATGCACACGGGGTCCTAATCTGCCTGTCGGGGTAAGGGGAGTCATTTGCTCTGCATTATCCACTACATGTTTACATAAGGCAGGTAACCTGAGAACCTTGTCTGGAGCGGGGAGAGGAAGCATCGTCATTCACCGCTAATGAATGTGAGCTGTTCTTATGCCCCCAGCGCAACGCTGGGTCTCTACTCGACTGCATTTCAAAGATTGAGGTTTTAGATGGCTGTAAACTTAAAATGCTAAACGAAGATGTGAAACTGTTGAATGCACCTTAAGTTAAAGTTTAATAAATGTTATCAGGTATGTATGGACAAAAGCAAAATTAGGGGCTCTCTCCTGCAGCCAAATTAAACCTGAAGACTTGTTAATGTAATTAATTGTGGGAATTGTTGTTAATGTAAGTTGGGGCAATTTCCAAGCAGTTGTTTGTCCTAACCACACTAACAGTAGTACGGTTTAGTGAATTCACAAAGTCTAGATAACCTGGTGTGAATCACAGTGGCCATCTGGAGTGAAATGTTGCAGGTTACTCGCATAACAATGCTGTTTATGTGGTAATTTGGTTGCCCACCTGTGGAACATAATCTGCCTGGGGTATTTTACATAACGACTCTAGGTTTAAGCTAAGAGCCCAGCAATACATTTTGATGGTTACTTGCTGTCAGTCACACATAAACCTTGTTCAGTCAAAAGCCATTTTCCTAAAAGCTGTGTTATTTGAAAAAAAACCTTAACACAGATGAAACAGTCCTCCAAGTGAAAGGGAATGCACCCTCTATGTGTGTAATGTGTCATGGAAATTGAAAATGTAATTTTCCAGGCCTGGAAAAAGTCATGGAATTTTGTAAATTCACTGAAACTTTTGGAAGTCATGAAATTTTAGGCAATTTTACAGTTGACAGTAAATACACTGACAGTATTTTCAATGTTAAACATCTTATATTCAGCCCTAAAAGTATGTTAAATTCTACACACAAGGTGCCGTGAAGTCGTGGAAAATTCACTTTAAGTCATTTTTCACTTTTTCACTGACAAAATTTCAAAACTTTTCCATGACGTTTTCATGGAAAAGTTTTGAAATTTTGTCAGTGAAAAAGTGGGAACCCTGTATATGATCTCTGACAGAACATAAATCCATATTTCTGCAGGATATATTTGGGTATCCTCAGTAGATTTCTTAATGGACTTATGTACAATAAAGGAATTAGTAATAGATAAAACACATGAGCAGATAACCGTATCTACCATCTACCATTTCAATACACAGTACATGTCCAATTTTACGGCACTTATATATATGTATAGATATATATACGGCATTTACGGCACTATAACGGCAGATATATATACAGATTTATAGCACTATAAATATATATAGATATATTTGAGCAATTTCACGAGGTATAGTGGGGTCGACAAAGCATATTGCCACGGCTGTGATTCGTCCATAGGTGCACATTCCCCAACCTGTTGCCATCACCGCAGTCTTTAAGCTAAAGAGACTTTTTCAACACATATATTAATAAGTTACCACAGACACTGTGCACTCTTCCTCTTCCACCCCATATATATATATTGGAATTCTTCCATTGTATGTCGCTTTTGATAAAAATGTCTGCCAAGTCTAACATTATATACATTTACTATATATAATTTGTATTATAACTTTAATTTCACAGCTTGGAATCTATCTATCTATCTATCTATCTATCTATCTATCTATCTATCTATCTATCACCTTTTTTGCACTTAAAAGTAATACATTGATTGATTGATTGATTGACTGGTTAGTTGGTTGATTGATTTTTGTGAGCTGAATCTGAGGTGTTGCTCTTAGGGATGCAGCGGCCGATCACCCCCCGCCCCAGTCCACAGGTGCTGGGCATGGCAGGAGAGGGGGAGCGCTTCTTCACTCTGGAGCCAGAGGGGCCCAAAAACTTCTTCCAGTTCAGCTCACCACCCAAAGACAGACGTTGCATCCTGCCCAAGAAGTGAACTGATTGGCACACTGATCTTGTGAGAAACATATCCCATGTTTTCTACATTGCTCTGTCATCTCCAACAAATGGAATTTGCCCCCCCATCTCATCTTATCTCGCATCTAAATGTTATCTTCTCTGTCCATTTCGTCGTTCCCAAAAACTGAAACTTACGCTCATCTCATCTGCCCCTATGTATTAACCCTATGGAGTGCAATTCACCCTCATTCTGTGTCAAATATACTCCATGCCCCTTGCTTTCTCTGCCCCACCACCCCGAAGAGGTGAAACCCCCTCTCACTCTGTTTCCTGTCCATGCAGTCATCCAAAATACAAATCATCACAAATTGTGAAATGGTATATAGTGTAACGTTCACTTCTTAATCCATTTAAAAAAACTCTATAGTAGGTTCCATGTTTGTATGCAAACTTCTCTTAATAAAACATCCCTTTTCAAGTACTGAAATCAACAAATAAAAAAGAAAAAACGAAAAATATTTATGGTTTTATTTCATTGGAGGATCCCCATATGTAAACAAACAGCAGCATTGTCAAAACAAGTTGAAAGAAGAAAAAAAAACAAAATGCACACTTACTTAACAAAATTACAAAAGGAAATAACATTCAAAATATGTACATAGTTTTAACGACAGAAACATAATACATTGCATATGTATATGTACATAAACAAACTTATATTACTTAAAATGTAACCTTCCTTGCTTTCTTCCTTTCCTCCCTCCAACTGTTTAACCCACTATCGCTCCCTGTTACAGCCTCTGGTCTTATAACACTGGTCTGCAGGCGATGATACAGGGGGCAACTTTTTTGAGCAATGTTGCCAGGCAACGCTACTCACAGATGCTGTTTGGGCACTTTTCTAATAATGTTGAGGGAATACGTTTTTTTATCACTAACCTTGATAAGCAGTAAATCTCCTAATAGATAAGCACCCATGGCTTTATTCCAGCAAAAGAAAGCCACAGGGTGTTTATCACTTGCTCTGAGTTAACATACCCAGGGAAGTTACTGAACCTGCTTGCTCGAATAAGCCACTGACCAACTCCAATCATCAGCATGCAAGTTGTTGTGACCATTCAATCACAATAACAGGAGCCTAACAGGTTGTTGTCTGGCAACATTGCTTTAAAAAAAAAAAAGTTGCCCTATGCATCATCACCCTAAGTCAGCCAAGACGATGCTGAGTCTTCCTACGTCCACCTCTTCCATCGTCAATTTTGAGGCTTGTAGCTCACTGAAGCTACGATTTGGCTCTTCACAGCTTGCTTCTTGCCGTTGATTATCAGGTGCAGCGGGGAGTCCACTCGTATACTGCGGATGTCAAAAGTCTGCAAGACAGGGCGGTAAGAAGTTTGGGAGAGTGAGTTGGAAGGACATAGATGAGGAGTCCACAGAAAAACGGACATAGTCACAGAATGCAGTAACAGAGAACATTTTTTAACCTCTGGAAGAGTAACAGATAAGAAATGGAGCCATTTGAATGGTAAAGGACAGAATGGTGAGGACAGAAATGGTTTTGGCTGTGAAATGGTAGAAACAAATTGACTGATGTGAATGTAGCCTTATTCCTAAGTCCTGTAGTAGGCGTGATCTGGGGTGGGTACTGACCTTGTCTTTGTGCGACACACTGTGCCGTTTGACGTGAGGTTCGGGGATGACCACGGAGTCCCCTATGAGCGCCCCCCAGCTGTCAGCTGTGTTATACACCATCACCACGCAACACGTCTCCTCACTGTCCACCATGCCGAACGTGCTGGAAGAACACATCACAATCAGAATCCGTTTTACTGGCCGAGCATACTTACATACACAAGGAATTTGACTCCAGTAGATGTTGGCTCTCTATGCATTTAACATATAGACATGTAGTTGTATACATTGAATAGACAAGTTGAAATATATAGACACACATTGTACAACAGAAACAACAGTTTACATATTGGCACCCAATATAGGCAATAATATACATATAGGCACATAATATACAGGTAGGACACAGTAGACACAGTATGCAAGATGGCACAAGAAGAGATGAAGGACCACTGCATCATGTCCTTAATAATGATAATTAGAATTATTAATGATGAAAAATGAATAATGATCAAAATAAAACTAATCCCTTAAACTAGTCTTTCTTCCTCATTTTATCTTTGATTTTTTTTCTTTTCTTACGATTTGGTTTAACATATTTTAACCCAATTAACCAACAAATAAAAAAAAAAAAAAAAAAACATTTGATTACCTAATCAATCGATTAACTATCAAATCGATTAATCAACCAACCAAAAACCAATTAGTAAACAGACCAACCAATCAATCTATCATGTTTCACTAGCTAAAGGACTTACAATGCCATTCGTCCTTCTGGAGCCAGGCTGAAGACCACCTTGCCCATGGTGGCCACCCCACTGTTGGTGCCCTGCTTGAGGGCAGAGAAGCACTGGGGTTCCAGGCTTCCTGTCCGGCCTGAGGGGGATCGGAACTGTGGGGAGGCACAGGGACCCAGAGCTGACAGGCTGAGACTGGACAGCATAGTCCGCAGACGTCGAGCCTTCACCTTTCCCTTTGAGAGAGGAAGAGAGAGAGGGGTTGAACTTTCCATTTTTGTTGTTGAACTGCTGCTGAGTTTGTGCTGTTGAACAAACTCCCTACTGCCTCCTACTGTAGAGTTCTATTAACTCATAAACATCTGAGAAACACAAAACAGTCTCGCAGCACCATCTAAGGCTAAGGTGAATTTAAAGTGAGATATCAATCATAATGTTTTTGCTAAGAAGGGTTAGGGGCGGAGAGGAACAACTGTCTGTAAAAATGGTCACAATTTTTTTCTTTAAATCTTATTACACATCACAACTGGACAATTATGAATACCATTTCCAGGGTGTGTTTGCGCAACTAAGGCAAGGCAAACTTATTTATAGAGTGCATTTCATACACAGAGGCAGTTCATTGACCTCTATGGTCTTCCCCTCTCACCTTGTTCTCGATTAGGTCGGTGACTCGCTCCAGGTAGTCCACGAGCTGCTTCTCCCTCTCCAGGGGATCGCCCCACTCTGGGTTCAAAATGGCCGCTCGACTGTAGCCAGCCAGAGCTGAGCTGAACATTTCCTCATACTGAAAGAGCTGTGGGGGGCAGAGGAAGGAGATGACATCTGCCACTGTAGACACAAAATGGCTGCCCTAGTTCTTTGGGAAATCTCCTTGAGAAATATTATCTTCTTTGCTTACAAATTCATACCCCTAATAAACAGATTTTTAGCTCTAATAATAATTATCAGATGATAAATTAACAAGTAGTTTTGAATTTGAGTTTCCAAAGAACAAAACATATCCTGTGCTTACAAATATATACTTACAAAAAATAAAAATGGAAATACAGCTAGATGTATATTTCATTTCTTTTTCCTTCACCAGAGTTTAAGTATAAAGCAGTTTAATAGTATATAACAATAGTATATAAAAATATAACGTATAAAAATATGTATGTACCGTTGCTCTGTTGAAGTGCAGGTCTGGGTTTGAAGACGCTGTGGGGTCGACTTTTTCCTGTGAATGAAAAGCACGCAGACCTTCCAAAAACAGTAGGTTTTATTTTGGTGAGCAGCCTGTTTTAACTCTTGTTTTAGTTTGTTAACCACATTTTTTGACCTAGGGAAGCAACCCCTTTTATCTTTTTGTGTACAAATAAAAAGTGGGCCATCAGCGCGAGTGTGTAGTTGTGAGACTCACGGCTTGGGCGTAGGCACTGAGAGCGAGCTGGGATATCTGCGGTTTCTGTCCGCTGCTGAAGAACATGGAGATGTAGGCGTTGCCCAAGATGTCTGTGATCAACAACAAATAACCAGCAATGTATACTACAGTACAGTCAAGGTGCTGAGTTGTAAGCAACTGGACTGCTTTTGGAGCTTGAAGTTGCTTACAACTTAGCTCCTTCACTACCATGACCTGGATGAATGAGAATCTTCACAATCATACCACAGTATACTACATAACCAGGCTACCATCCACATAAACAACAGATTAACATCTGCACTAACAACAGTCTACCTTCAGCATTGACAACAGGTTACCCTCGTCTTTAACAATGCTACTTCTAAACACATGCAGCTGGGACTATGCATTGTGAGCAGGGCTTCACAAGATTGACAACTGAATTGAGACTGATTATGAAATTTTAATACAATTCTTGCAATTCAGTTGCATTTCTAACTGAGGTAGCAAACAAGACATGCAAATTAAACTGTACATTTTCACAGCCCTTACTCCGTACAGTCATCAGCACTACATGTTGACACACAGCTCTTCTACTTAAGCACACAAAGCAAAATACATACAAAAATCTTGTTAGGACAATTACCACTCAGTTGAAATCTGTGTTTGGATAAACTACACACTACGGAGTACAGAGGGACCAGAGACAGGACGTCCCATCACAGTGCTACTCACACCAGGAAGTGCCATCCTTGACGTCCAGCTGCACGGCCTGTCTGGCCAAGTCCACGCTCTCCAGGATCCGCTTCGTGTGGTCATCATCGCCCCCTCCTGGCCGCACTTGTCTCAGCACCATGGACAGACTCCTCAGGGACACCTTATTCTTCTCCTGACATGATAGAACAGCAGGTTTCTGATCCATTCATTCATGCACCAAAACACACTGCTTTTATGCTTAGGGCAGTGACTGCATGTAGGCCTCGGTCTATGTTTCCATGGGTTGTTTAACACGTAACGTACTTGAAAACATATTGGTGAAAATTTCAGCTCCATGTGTTTCTTTGGGGGTAACTATTGCCAACACAAGAAAACGCATGATTTGACAGGGCACTGCGTGGTGAATGAAACCAGGCAATCAGACAGCCCCTATATCGTTCACTATACAGTGAATGAGTGGACGTTTCGGACGTGGCTTAAACCATTAGGCCACAGCTACCCAGATACTCTAAGGCCTAATTTCCACCGACTTGAGCGTGTACAGCGCGTATCCGTGTACAATAGGTTTGTATAGGGACAGAATATGCTCAGATCACGCGTGCAGTGGAAATAGTCTAATCTGTTAACGTGCATTCTAAAGGAATACGGACAGAAAACGGGCACACGCTGTACACGCAAAGGGTTTGGTGGAAATGAGCCCTAAGGCAATAATCAAACGGATAACGTCACGAGGAAATAATTTAAAGTCACGCTCAGACCTGCTGAAGGGCCCCAGTGAAACAGGTCTTGGCAGCTTCAAGGTCCCCCTTCTTCCAGTAGACCTCCCCCAGCGTGTTCCAGCCCTCCACCAGGCTGGGGTCCAGCTTCACCGCGCGCGACAGGCACTCCTCCGCCACGGGGTTGAAGTCCGCGCCCACGTTCAGGCATCGCCCCCGCAGCAGCAGGAAATCAGCGCTGTGTCGAAACGCCGCTGTGGAGGACAAAGAAACGTGAGGACAGCACTGAGAGCCTGAGTCAAGGCTCAGGGTTTTCATTTATGACATGCACACAAGTACATTGTGTAGTGATATGAAACTCTGGGTCACCACCAACACCGTGACATAACAGTAAGCAAGCAAAATTAAACATGCGAGTGTATATACCAACAACACATTATAAAAGTAATTTTAAAGAGGGGTGAACAAAACAGTGTATTACTTGAGAGCCTGGTTCAAGATTAAAATTTTTACTCATACACAGTTATGCAAGTATAACATGTAGTGATCCATAACTCTAACTTAAAGGAAGCATTTAATATGAGTATATGCAAGACAGTGCAAAATGCAAAAATAACATTTGCAAAATTTGAGAAATAGAGAAATTTTATATAAGGTCAATGGGAGGTCCCTTCAGGGACATTAGTATATCAAAGCTATTTAAAAAAAAATCTTACCTATTCCAAATAAATGATCTGTCTGTTCTATGATCTAAAAACATTCAAAGGAAAGACCTAGTAACAGTCTCTCACAGAGCTTCACAACTGATTTGCTCGGTCCAAACCACTTATCAAAGTTGCATTCTTCTGCCTTTGTTTGAGAGCCCTCAGCCTCCACGGACGCAGGGTTAATGAAACTCACTATTTAATGACCACCTTCATCTGATGTTGATCCATTACAAGCCAGGGTTAAGGAGGGGTGGGCTCTGTCTTATAAGATAGTGTTGATCATCTTAGTCTGTCTTGGCTGCAGTCTTTCGCCTAAATGCTCCACTAGCCTATTATTGGCACAGTGCCTATTATCAGCCATTTCCGTTGCTGTTCCACGTAAAATGAAGTGAAGTGAAAAAAGAAGTTATCCCCATGAAAATAGACAAATTCAGCTTCCGTAAACCTTTGGTTTGAGTAAATGAATGATAATGTTTATTTTAAACTGGTTTCGCATCCAAATGTCTCTCGCCACCCGGCCTTACGCTACTTGTTTTGAGTGCACAAACGAAGCATAGTTACTTAACTCTCCACTCCACACTCTCGTTGCATTTCAAAGGGGCACTTGTTTGTTTGTTTGTTTGTGTCCTTTCCCCCCTCTTACCCTCTTTCTCCTCCAGCCTTTGCAGCGTCTTGTTCATCTCTTCCGTTACGTCATTCTGTTTTCTGCCGGCGTCCTCCACACTGTTTGTCTCGAAGTAGTGATCTCTGAAGTGGTACAGGTCATCAACCAGGCCCTGAGGAAGGTTCAAGATGGGATTACAAACCAAAGCATGTCATGATGATCACATGTCTAAACGTCCATGTGCCTACATGTTTCCATTTTCCATCTGATATATTATACTTGTATAATTTTCTATTATTATTTGTTTTGTATTTTATATTTCTAAAGCTTTAGTGATTGTTTATTTTATCTTTTATCTTATGGTTATATTATCAATGTTATGTTCTCTGTGCACCTGCCCCAAGATACATTCTTCGTTTGCTGACTTGGCAATAAACACGCCTCTGATTCTTCTAATCACATACATTATTATGCTAATCACACCACAAAAAGCGGGGCCTGCTTGTCAAAATAAATAAATAAATAAATAAGCATCTTGGCTTGGTTCCGCCTGCTGATGTTACACAGGTTAAGTTCGTCCATAGATCTCTCTATACCACTTGACCCAACCCTTGCTTTTAGCCCGACAGATGGGTCTTGTGCAGTAAGGTGATCTGGTAAGCCAAGAACAGAGTAATTTATATCACAGCGAAACTAAAGAACGCCCTAACCTATCAACGATCCTATCAACCTCTGTTAATACATGTAGGCAGGCTGTAACGACGATTAAGCTTAGATGAGTAGGAGAGATGGCTTGCAAGGCCTTCTAAATCTGGTTTACACAGTTCTCTGTTAATGAATGTTACCTTTTGAAGTGTATGTTTGTGTGCGTTACACTGCAGTAAGAATTGTGCACACTAAAGACTGTTGTATTTCTACATGCCTTGCATATAGAAATATGCCAGGCACTCTTACAACGCTTATTGTAAACTTATCGCTAGCTTGTCGGTTAGCCATGTTTCAGTTGTTATAGTTACAAAGCCCTAAGGAGGGGTGATGGACTGGTAGCACAATTAGCTTAAATGTACTGCGACAAAATGCTGATAGCATTGTGTTAAAAGTAAAATACAAACATGGCAATGTGCTACTGCATAACAAGAAAGTAGTACCTTTAAAACTTGTAATTCATCTGTTTCTTTTGTGATTGTCTCGCTTTTCCTCTCCACATCCGCCATGTTTTACTGCTTGCTCTATTCATATGGCCCAGATAGAGTACTGTACAAAAGTCTGGTGTATACTGACATCTAGTGGTTCGGTGGATAATGAAACTTTAGCTGAGGAGTTGCTCGCTAGAACTGACTTTGTGGTCTAAGATATTGACTGCTGAGCTAAAGGAAAATCGGAAAATAACATTATTATCACAAAAGAACTGTTTTCCACCCTGGTTATGGCTGAGTGTAAGGATTCTGAGTAAAATCATTCTTGCCGATGCAACTACATATCCCAGCATGCAAAGCAGCCCATTTATCAACGCTAAAATGGATGGCTCAGAACGCAGATATATAGAACATACTTCAAGAGAGACAATTCCACCAACTGGCCTAAAGGGGAAATCCATTGTGTTAACGGAGTCACTTTACGCAAATGATATGTGGGTGACTACCTCAACATCCGTAGTCATTCAAGTGCGCGGTAAAAGCAAGAAGCACAACAAAAACATGTGGTTGCAGCCTTGAAGTATCGGGTAAGTTAACGAATTATTTGTTACAAGCAAGTATATCTCATTTTGTTTTTTAGTGCTAAATGCTTCTTAGTTAGTGTAAAAATAGCATCATGCCTCCTTATGCAACTTATTGCAACACGTAACTACAAACTGGTGTAGCGGTTAGCACATCTTTTAAGCATCGAAATCATAACTCCCTTACTGTATAGATGTCCTGGTGTGTTGTCTGAGAAGTTACAATGCAATTCAATTTTTTTCAGTGATAATAACATAATAAAGCGAAACTAGCTTGTATGATTCTGCTGTTTAGCTAAGTGCGTCAGCCTCAGTGTTATCCAAAGCATTTAGCGTGGCCATTAGCTTAGAGTAGCTAACCTTAGTTGGGGAGCAGCTGTGTTAACTTGTCATATACCGTTACAGACGCTGTAGTGTTTGGTAAAATTGTGTTTACAAATGGTTTAAGTAAGAAGTAGATGATAATCTGTGAGCTTATTCCTCCATATCCTGTGATGTATTGTCCAAAGATAACTGCGTAACGCTACCTATATTGTGCTAAATTTACCATCCTAACAACATGATGATACAGGACGTCGATGCTGATGGGGTGCTTTCAGATGGACACATCATCTTAAAAATATACATGAAGTTAAGTCTACACACGTATTGCAGCGTTTTAATTTAGTAGTTCTGTGTATTCCCTCCATTTTTTATTTATTTATTTTTCTAGCAGAAGAGACACACCCCTCTGAATACACTAGGAACCGTTATCTCCGACCATGGGGTTGCGGTCGGAGCAAAAGAAGCACTTTCCACTCCGCGGGATCGATGGGGTGGTAAAACTGTTTGAGGCAGAGCTTCGGAACCCAGAACCCGACCTGGCCTTGTTGTCTCTTGTTTTGGGTTTTGTTGAACACTTTTTGGCAGTAAACAGAGTAGTACCGGTGAACGTGCCAGGGGTTCGTTTTGAGCCCCTGGAGCCTGACTGCCCGAGCTCCTGCTTCCCTGTCGTGGAACTGGGGCTGCTGACGGCCTTGCACGAGCGCTTCACAGCTCAAATTCGAGGCGCAGTGGACCTGACCCGGTACCGAAGGTCAGGAGGCATCTCCAGTCGAGAGTTGGTGAACAAAGTTTCCGACGTCATCTGGAACAGTCTCAGCCGCTCCTACTTCAAGGACCGTGCGCACATCCAGTCTCTCTTCAGCCTCATCACAGGTATGAAAAGCAAACTTTTCTTTTTAACTAATGCATGGGTTTGTAGTACACCAAAAAGATACACACAGAGATTGCTTCTAGTCCGAAGCGGGTCCAGAACATAATGTAATAGATGCATGATGTATTGTAGTGCTTTTAAAGACGAGTGAGACATCCAGTAATAAGGATCCCCTCAATATTTAAATGTTCCCTATTGGGAGAATTGCATCCTTGAGAATGGCATCAGTAAAAAGGTATGCACTTACAAACGAATGGTCGACATGGGCTGTGGACTGTGCATTGTCTACCTTAGTGTGTGTTCCTTAATAGTATCCCTTTGTGTTCAGGCACTAAGTTGGACAGCTCAGGCGTGGCGTTTGCAGTGGTCGCTGCCTGTCAGGTCCTGGGCCTTCGTGATGTCCATCTGGCGCTCTCGGAGGACCACGCGTGGGTCATCTTCGGCAAAGACGGCGAGGAGTCCGCCGAGGTGACGTGGCACGGCAAGGGGAACGAGGATCGCAGGGGTCAGACAGTCACTGCCGGTGTGAATGAACGGGTAGGTACCATATATTTAACACTACACAAATACAAACAATAAAAATAATAATAACAATACATTTATGTATAACCCCCCTTTCAAAGCTTTCATGGTCACTTCATAAAAATAGCATAGTCAAGACAAGAACATTTCAAAATGGACTAAATACAGTACATACTTTAAAAATAATAATAATAATACAGGAATTTAAAAAAAAGATGGGTGATGGTAGGGTGCACTTGCAATTATTATTACATATATTATTATTTTTGCACTGTTAGTTAGATGTGAACATTCACTGGCTTTGTATCTGCTCTGCACAATGGCCATTATATCTAATCCAGTGTCATCATGCCCTCTTAGCCATCCATCACAGTGCTTTGATGACGTAATGCGATTTTGGACTTTCATTTATTTTACCTATTTGCGTATAAGGAACAACACTGATAGGGAAAGTGGTTATGAGATACTCACCGTGTTTGTGCTCTTTCTCCATACTTGTGCATCACTTTGCAATATTTTTTGCGTTTCTGTGCAAGAAAGTGGTGATGACCTGGAATACTAAAGCAGAGATGCTGTGAGGTAGTGTAAAAGAATTGCAAGGAAACGCAGAGGCGTCTTTGGAGAAAATAGTCGCGGCATTACCATAATGACCCATAGGGGGCGCCATATTTCCTTCAACACGTCTCATTTTTTAATTTACACCCACAGTTGGTTCGAGTGAGCTGTTTTTTTCCATCCAACCACAACCTGTATGTTTGTGTTCCTTCCTGTCCAGAGTTGGCTGTATTTGAAAGGCTCATACATGAAGTGCGACCGCAACATGGAGGTGGCGTTTATGGTGTGTGCTATCAACCCTTCTCTGGACCTGCACACGGACAGCACAGAACTCCTGCAGCTGCAACAGGTCGGGCTTCCGCGTGGGAGTTACATAAACACGACAAAGACAAACAAGCGTGCTCTACACCCTGTGTAACTACAATTGGGTGCTTAAACTTTCTGAAAATGAAAGACACTTGGAAAAATGAAGCAAGCACCCATCAGTTTTAGTTTCTCTTTTCATCACCTCTGTTATATAATTATAAATAAATATAAATATGCAATATGTCTTTATGATATTGAGGTGGTGGAGCTGCTAGTCATTTGATGTTGTTGTTTTAACATTACCCCCTATTTATTTTCTCTACAGAGACTTTTGTGGCTTCTGTATGAAAGAGGAGATCTGGACAAGTGAGACTAAATTTTACTCTTTCAGAAAGAATCAGTGTGAAATCAAAGCAGTAATTGTTGTCATGAAACACATTTAATTTCTGCATTATTAAAAGCTGAATGCTGCATTCTTTTCGTCACACCCCTGGTAGCATATTCCCTCATGAACATGAAAAGGGCCCACACCACATCCCTTTTTGCTGTATTAAAAAAAATGACACAAATGAATAAAAGGAAAGATATCTATTTTCATACTCAGTATGTGGTGACTCCTCCTCCTCCTCCTTAGATATCCAATGGCGATGGGGACGTTGGCGGACCTGGAGGATCAGGAACCAATCAGCGGCAAAGAGAACCCCCTGACCATCCACATGAAGGTGAGGGCTCGTGCTGAGCTGTACGCTGCACTTCATACTGCATGTGCTATTTAGACTTTATTCAAACCAGCCTCAAATTTTACTGGGACACTGTAATCTATCTACCACAAAGCACCTTATCACGACACTTGTTTACCTCGTGGAATTCTTATTACCCTACTTATTATCATTACAAAATGATTTAGAGAAATTAGAATGTTATTATGATGCGGTGAGTTGTGATAGCTTTAGTCTCTGAATAACACAAAATAAGGAATGTTTAGCTGCTGTGTTTATTGGTATGGTAAAGTTTGACGTAACAGAAAGAGCAAGCAAGGCCGATGTGCTGTAGCCTGGTAAACCAGCCCCTCGTACTTCATTTCATTTTGTACCTTGCTGGCCTTGCTGCATTGAGAAACGATTTCTTTCTGGAGGTGTGGACTCTGCTGAAGTTTAAAGTGGCCCTGCCTTTACCCAATCGCTAACGTCTGGTCGCCACGTATGCATTTAGCCTACCGCACTACAATTCCAATGTAGCACACAACGTCAACGTCATGGCTCAGTTCGCTGATTGGCTCAGATTCACTTGGTCCAAATACATGAATGTCAACAGCAGTGAGGCCAGACCCTCTGTACAAAATAAAAATGAAGTACGAGGGGCTGGTTTACCAGGGTAGATGTTGCTGTATAATTATTCCCAGTTGCATTATTTGCCTTGTGAAAGGCATAGTTTGACTGACAAATTCAATCAAACAAACTCTCTCTTGTTCTAGGCCGTGGAATCGGCCAAGAAGTTCTACAACAACGAGCACATCTACCCCTTCATGTACCTGGCGGGGTACCACTACCGGCACCGCGACGTCAAGGACGCCCTGCGCGCCTGGGCCGAGGCCGCCACTGTCATGCAGGAGTAAGTCAGGAAGACTCAGTCCAGCCGTAATCACATAACATGCTTACTGTTACTGTTTAATTGTAATATAACACACACACTCTCATTGTTCATCTTTAATACCATACTCACTCTCACTGACCGGAAGGCTGAGGCCGCCACTGTCATGCAGGAGTAAGTCAGGAGGACTCAGACCAGCCGTAATCGCATAACATGCTTACTGTTACTGTTTAATTGTAATATCACACACTCACTCTCACTGTTCATCTTTAATATCGCACACTCACTCTCACTGTTCATCTTAAATATCACACTCACTCTCACTGTTCATCTTAAATATCACACACTCACTCTCACTGTTCATCTTAAATATCACACACTCACTCTCACTGTTCATCTTAAATATCACACACTCACTCTCACTGACGTGAAGGCCGAGGCCGCCACTGTGATGAAGGAGTAAGTTAGGAGGACTCAGGCCAGCCGTAATGACATAACATGCTTACTGTTACTGTTTAATTGTAATATAAAACACTCACTCTCATCGTTCATCTTTAATACCATACTCACTGTCATTGTTCATCTTTAATAACACACTCACTCTCACTGACGTGAAGGCCGAGGCCGCCACTATGATGCAGGAGTAAGTCAGGAGGACTCAGACCAGCCGTAATCACATAACATGCTTACTGTTTAATAGTAATATAAAACACTCACTCTCATCGTTCATCTTTAATAACACACTCACTCTCACTAACGTGAAGGCCGAGGCTGCCACTGTGATACAGGAGTAAGTCAGGCGGACTTAGGCCAGCCCTAATCACATCACTCATTCTCACTCCTGCTTCACTCGCCTAATAATCATAATAATAGTGTAGCATAATAATAAAATGTTAGAATACTGGAAAATTTAATAATCACATAATTCTTATACATTTTTGATGATGTATGCTCTAGAACAGTTGGTTTTAGGCATTCTGCAGTCTCCCAATAATAATACTAATAATAATAATAATAGTTTAACATAATAATGATATTGGAATAGTTAAACATGTAATAATTACATAATATAACATAAATATAATGGTAATACTTTATTTGTGTTGCACCATGTGGGTGGCACCGCAGAGGTAAGTTATTGTATATTGACTGTATATTACTTCCAGTAAGTTTGTCTGTGGTGAACCTACAGTGACAGGCTTATGGCTCCATTCTTCAAGCTTAACAAATCACTGGTGCTCTTCTTTTGTGATTTATCTAGACAGTCACATCCTTGGAATACTGTAGAGGTTTGGCTGTAGGTTGTTTGGTTAAGGTTTACATTTGTTTTTCAGTACAAACACTAGAGGGCAGCAAACACAATGGGATGTTGAATGGGAACATTGTATCAGACAAAGGCTGTGAGATTTTATTTCCACCGTATTCAATCATGAGTCTTCTGATCTTCCCAGGTGGGGAACACTTTTTGTGTTTGTTTAAAAATGAAACAGAAACACACGCGCGCACACACACACACACACACAAACACATTCACATTGCGTGCTCCTCTGAAATATTAGGAAAGGGAAGGCACTTCCTGAGAGTGACAGAGTTGTGTGTCTGGTGTGTGTGTACGTATCTTGTCTGTGTTTGTGTTTGCCTTAGACTCTGTGTCCATGTGTTACTGTGTGTGTGTGTGTGTGTGTGTGTGTTTTCATTATGTTTCTGTTTTTGTCTGTTACCGGAAGCTTCTTTCAGCTTCCATTCTCGGCAGCCTTGGCTTCCTGGATTGCTAAACCCTCACTTTTCTCCCGCATTTTAAGTACGCGTCTCTAAAAATATTCCCCCCCCTGCTCGGAGCCAGCCGGTCAGGTCGGTTCGGTCCAGTCCAGTCCAGTCTGGCCCTCTCTGTTGTCCCCAGTCCCTGTTCAGATGTGCGTCCAGAGGCACACCCCAAGCTGGCTGACATTCCCTCCTCTTCCTCTTCCCCGCGCCACTCTTCCTGTGTCCCATTGTTGGGAAAAGCCTTTCCTCTCCGTGCCACGACTGGGATGTCAGGAAGGATGTGTCGTATAAGACACTAATGCAGACAGACACCGGGAATAACTGTACATTCAGTCCACGGTTTAACAACTCTCTGGCTCAGATTCACCACTTTCAGATTTAAATACAAATATGCAATTGTAGTCACTTTGATAAAAGTAAAAAAGCAACCTAGATTCTAAAGGGCGTTATTTCATGGTTTTTGTTCTGTAGTGCAGTCATATTTTTTTTTAAACTAGAAAAGCACTCAGAGAGCGCAGACCTCTGCCAGGGCAGCTCAGATCACCACCAAAATCGAATCACTTTTCAAGTTAGCCCATTTTTGACCTACGGTGAAATTCAGAATATCAAAATCCATCTGTAACTTTTTGAGTTATGTTGCTAACTAACAAGCGCTGATGATTTCATAACCTCCGCTGACGGAGGTAATAACCATCACCTTTAATGAAAACACAACACACCGTTGTTGGACAACCACAAAGTAATCATCACTGGAACATGATGTGGAAGTTGGTGTCTGACATTGTGACCTGTAGCTGGTCCAGTGTCTGCCCACCAAGCAGTCAGTCTGAGCATGCCTGCTGTACTCACTGCTGAAACATAATAGTAACACATGTAGTATTACAGTAAATAATATACTATAGTAATTACTGTAGTTTAGTAATAGTAAAAAATATGTTGCAAGTTGTGGTGCTAGAAACCAGGGTTGAGATGCAGTAACCAGTATGCAAAAAAACTTTACCCTGAAGGGTGATGGGATGTTACGGTGTTTGAATAAGTAGTGTTGTGTTTAGTAGGAGTTGGGGTGGATTTGTTGTATTTTAGTAGCGAGTGCTATGACTATTTGTTGCCTGTGATGAATGTTCGAAAGGAATTGTATGTGTTTTCTGAGGATATTGGGGGTGTTGGTGTAATATATTTCTTAGGAGGAGGGTTGTTGGTCATTTGCAGTAACTGAAGTGATCTGACAGATATCCAGTGGCATCGTTGTAGTGTTCTTCCTTTTTTCCCCAGTGACAACTACTGCCCATTGTACTCACAGGGGGAAAATATTCCTTTACAAGTACAAATGTGTTGACTGCAACTGAAGTTGCAGTTAAGAGTTAAGCATGCAGAGTTAAGATGCAGTAACTTACTCGTTTACATTTACACAAACAACTAACGCCATTGTCCTTGCTTTCTCCTCCCAGCTACAACTACTGCCGTGAGGACGAGGAGATTTATAAGGAGTTCTTTGACATCGCCAACGACGTCATCCCCACCCTGCTGAAGGAGACGGCCGCAGAGGGCGGGGTCGAGGGGTCAGAGGTCCCCGCAGAGAAGGCCGACAAGGTAGACGCCTGCCACTCTGAGAAGGTAGAAGTCCGTCAGTCAATCAATCAATCAATCAATCAATCAATCATTTTTTATTTGTGAAGTGACACCAGTGAATGGCAACAGTCATAAACATGAATAAAGTCATTAATGCTCATGGTATGTGTTATGTCATGTTTATAACATGGTTGTGTCACTCTTATGTAGACACCTTCAAATACAGTGTTACCCATGTATTTCATAGCAAATGTTTTAGACGTACTGTTGCATTATGATGGCATGACTACTCTCTGTTTTATTCCGTCTCTTTCCCCCCCTACTCTCGCTTTCAGGGCTCACCCAGGCAGTCTGCTGTCCTCTCGGCACTACAAGACCCAGAATGCTTTGCTCACCTGCTGCGTTTCTATGACGGCATCTGCAAGTGGGAGGAGGGGAGCCCCACCCCTGTGCTGCACGTGGGCTGGGCCACCTACCTGGTGCAGTCCCTCAGCCGCTTCGACGCCCAGGTGAGACCCCACCCAGGTGCGCCGGAGACAAACATTAGGGCTGCCGTAACCTCTTGCACTGCAACCCGTCTTTTTTAAACAGCCTCGGGCCCAGAAGCTCCGTGGTCCGGGTTTTACAGTAATTGGCAGGTTTTTGAGAGCTCACAACAGCAATCTTGCAACGCAGTTCCTCACTGACTCAGTGCTGCAGTAGTTCCCCATTAACTCGGTGTTTGCCAGCCCAGATTCTGCTCTGTAGCCCATTAGGTATTCTGAGAAGAGCTCCCAATTACACATCTTCTGCCACCAGTGTTGCTCCTTAACCAGCTATCGCATCAGCTTTATGCACTTTATTTAACCTTTTGATTTAATAAAAACTAAAAAAAGAAATATTAGGGCCTCCGTAACCTCACAGGGGGGGCAGATATCACTGCAGCACATTATGAAGAGATTGGATTGGATTGGATTGGAATATCTTTAATGTCCCCTTGGAGAACTGTCATGGCCTGGACACAGCTAATTATATAATAATAATAATAATAATAATAATAATATTGTAGACTGGTAGCATACTGCAATTTACATATATTTGCAGTACCCTTGCCATCACAGTGCTGTGCTTGTTGAAAGGGTTTGTCAGTCTTCATGTGTGTATGTATGCTTTGCCCTTGTATTCAGGATCACCTCTGACCTTGTGTGTTTTTGTCCCCGTCCCCCCACCTGTCCTCAGGTGCGGCAGAAGGTGTCCATCATCACCAAAGAGGTAGACGCCCAGGACGATGACGACCAGTCCAGCGACGACCCTCGTGAGGGCCGCAGACGAGGGCCCCGCCGCGAGTCCAAGCTGGAGGACCAGCCCCCCCAGCCCCTGCCCGCTGGCCAATCCCCCCCCACCGCCACCACCACCGCTGCTGTGCCCCCTCCTGCCCCCGCCAGCGCCCCCCAGGCCGCCGCCCCAGCCAAGAAGGTCGGGGGAGGGGAGGGCGGGGGCCGCCGGCGCTCCTCCCAGGGAGCCAGAGGGGCGGAGCCAGAGGCCAAAGCCCGCGCCAGCACGCCAAGCCCCACCCCTTCCTGTACGCAGCAGCAGCAGGGGGCGGGCGGGGCGGGCGGCGGCCCCGTGGTCACCTTCAACAGCGAGAAGATGAAGGGCATGAAGGAGCTGCTGTCGGCCGCCAAGGTGAACTCTAGCGCCATCAAGCTGCAGCTGACGGCACAGTCGCAGGTGCAGATGAAGAGGCAGAAGCCCTCGGGGTCAGGGGACTACACGCTGTCCTTCATGAAGCGGCCCAGGAAGACGCTGTAAGGGCAGTAGAGACGGGGGACAGCAGGTACCCCTCCCCAAGAGCGGAGGCCCCACTTAACAGTCAGACAGTTGAAGATGTCAGGGGAAGGTTTGCCAACCAGATTAGCTTTCAACGTAGTTTCTCTGTTCAGAAGCACCGTGAGTTTTTGACCTGAAACACTTGCGCTTGTTCCGAGCTGCCTGGAAATCAGCTGTTTTTATGTCTTCTCTGTAAGGGCTTGTGATTCACCTCCTTAATATAGATTTGCTATTAAAACATGCTGTGCAGCTCTGTTGTGTGTTTCTCACTGTGACGGCACGGAGGAGTCTGTTGAATGGTCCACATTCCCTTCAGGTGTAGCCCTGCGTTTAAGTTGGCATGACCATCCATCCAGTGTATTCCACTCCGTTGGGTCTGTGAGGGCTGAGATGCAAGGGCGTTAGTATTTTTGTGTCTCTCTCTTTTGAGAATGTTTAGTATTTTGGACAGAAACCAAAGTCACTTGATACAAGAGTTTGTGTTTATTTTTTAGCCTTTATAAAAAAGTGAATTATTTTTGATGCCTTTGAATTAGTGACACAATAGATAAAATCTGATACACTTTTTTTTTTGGTGTCCCAGCACTTTTTACATTTTCACATGTACGTCGATCAGCCTTCATAAACCTAGGTTTTCCTGTCAGTTGTCGTAATTGCGCATGTATTACTCGTGTTAGTGGCCTTTGTGTAAAGTAATCTAATGTTACTATGAAGTCGCAATTGGCAGTCTTGGAATTTCGGCTGTGTATGTAACGTCTCATATTCAGTCAATAAAATAATAAAGTTGATCAAACTGACCTTACACTGACTGTGTTTTTTCTTTATTTTGCTGGTAAAGAGAATAAACTTAACAATTACAGTGTTTGCTACAATGTCACACTATTTATTGCATTCACCAATGTAGTCATGCGCAAATGGCCACTGATGCTGGTGCAACTTGGAACATCGCACAGGGTGACACGACGCCCTCTGACGCTTGGCACTGGAAGGTGATGAGAGGCTGAAATCTGATCAAACTGATCAGCGCTTTTCAAACAGTCAGCCACCAAGACCACTCAACAGGCGGCTACACCTGACAGCCCCGAGTGATGCATCCGTAACTGCTCGGAGAGAGTGCGACTGGCCAGCGCAGTTAGACTACTACATCACCAGAGCCGCTGTCATACCATGGTCATCTAGGCGTGGGAAACACCACTGAAACAAACGGCTGAAATGGATACTATCGGGGTTTCGTTTTTGGATCCCCTGGACGACTACGAGATAATTCATCGTATTGGGAGTGGTACATACGGAGATGTATTTAAGGTCAGTTGGAAAGCTAGCAAAAGACGGGTAGATCTTGACTCCAAGATGTGGAGTTTCACTACATTTTCCGTTGTCCTGTGCGAGCTACGCTGTGGATAGGCAACCTTAAAATGACCTACCAGAATGAGCATTTCTCTCCATTTTACTTAATTTTAACTACCATATCGGTAGACTGTTCTGGTTTCTTGAATCGCTTTTGGCAGAATCTTTGAAAGTTTGCTTTGCTCTGGAACATCTTGCGTAATTTCACTCGTCCTGTCCCCAACAGAGCAGCGGGTTGATATCTGCATCCGTTTGGGAAACAGTGGCTACGGCAGTCACTAGTAACCTTTTCATTTGTTGTGGTAATTAAGCATCTCTGTAAGGCGGACTAACAGGTAGTTGTGATGTATGAAGGCAGCTAAGTTTCCCCATAAAAAGCTGTTCAGGGCTAACTGTAGGTTAAAATGTCATCCGTGTAAGTCATTTTGAAGTTGATCTTACATCCAATCATTGCAGACAAACGCATGGAAATCTGGCATGGGCTCCCCTGTGCTCTCCAATGTGATAGAGCAGCTGATGTTTGCTCGTATGGATATCTTAGTTGTTAAGGTGTCACTGGATAAAATGATTCAAGGATTACATTTCTGCAGGGATTCGATTAAAATCAGGCCAGTATAAGCTGTTGCGTACAGAAAAAAGAAAGGATCTTGTTTATTTATCTGCTCTCATACAAATCCATTTGCTTTACTTGAACCGTAATCTATGCAGATGGCATTACGTTGGGGTGGTTTCCTCTGCAGGAAAAGTCTTGATATAGATCTACCATCCACAGCGTTGTTAAACGTAACGACTACTCCTCCGAACAATAGCCACATGAGGTCATGCGTGTTTATGTTGACGTACCGACTCACACAGTTGTCAACACACTGTACCCAATGTAAGGTGGCTCAATGCCAGTCAGAACACATTGGCACTCCACGAGACCACTTGTTCGAGGCGTCCCACATCACGCAATCACCAGTCATAGGGGGCAAGCCACCGATGGTTTGTTACTTCATCGTGACGGCCCACAAAGAGCCCCTTTTAGGAGGCTGGGGTAGTGGGCTATGCGTCCTTATCAGAGGACTTTGTGGTAAAATAAATTCCAACCAAAAGCACATGTGGACACATGTTGGCTGTAATTCAATTTAATTGATCTCCACAGTGCAGAAAAGGTTAGTATATTGAATATTGATTTCAGGTATGAAGGTAGGTTCACATACGAAAGGGTTTGTTGCTTTCCTTGTTTTGGGGCCTTTGTCCTAAACCAGCCCCAGTGTTATTTCAGCCGCTGCAGGGAGCGTTTGGAAAAGCGTTGCTGTCATGTTGGTCACAGGAAGTCCCTTTGCCGTAACAGGAAAAAAAACAGGACGTGAAGGCAAGCTCCAGGTTTTGTCTGGGATGGCTGCCTGACTGCTGGCCGAGTCTGTGATCACTGCACACAAGCCCAAGGTCCAGCACGCTGCCTCTTTGGGCCACAGTGTTAGAGGATGTGGTCTAGATGAAGAGAGGCATCTGCAAAACAAGGCTGGTGTCTTTTTATGGACCAAAGTCCCCCTATTTCCCAATCAGTGACTGTTCACTGCAAAGCGGGTAAATTGTCACTATTTTGGGTCCTTTTTAGTGTTACCATGAAAACACCACTTTGATTGGTTAGTTGAACATAGTTTTTCCTGTAGGATATAGCGTAGTGTGTTTTTATGGCACCACACTGCAATATAACAAAATATTCTTTAAACCTTTTTTCCACACAGAGACAGGTTGGGCATTAAAGTGTCTGGCAGACAGAATGAGTAACATTTCTTTTTGACATTAGATGTTGATTGATTCAGTTTGTAATCCTAATCAGATCTTGTCTGTGGTCTGGTTAGTACAGCAGCAATTGTCCATTGTTGACTCAGGGGCAGGAGGATTACTGCAAATAAGAGCTCCTGCCAGCCCTGGCTTGTCTATTAGATGTCTGTCATTTTTGTTTGTAATCGACAAAAGATCTCTTCAGCCCTCTTCTTTATAAAGCCATACTTGTCCGTTCTTTCCTCGGCAGCAGCCAGCCCTATCTTGCCTCTTCCCGGGTATTTGTGCGTATGAAATGCTGATGCATCAGTCAGTCAGTGAGTGGGCGTGTGTCCTTGGACAAGGGCCATGCTTGGCGGGTGAAGAGGCTGCCCGCTGCGCGATGCGTGCGCCGGCCCTAGTTTACTTTCCCTGTCTGCCCTGCTTTGCCTTCTCCCGTCTGGCTGCTTGCACGCACACACACACACACACACACACACACACACACACACACACACACACACACACACACAGCAAGGTAACAGCCAAGGTCGAGCTGCGTGAAGCCGTCAGAAGGGAATGATGACGGTGCTGCTAGCAGCACGGTGTCCAGTGGTTCTCTAAAATGCTTCAGAAGCTGTGGTGGTTGTCAGGCACAGTCACTGGCACAGTGTGTTGAGAACTGCAGCTGTTTGCTTTGTTTGGATTTGAAATATTAACCTGGGGGTACTGTCACACCACTGTGAGCGGACTGTTGAGAGGATGAAAGTTCTAAAGAGTGTTGGGGTTCATAGAATATAATATGGAATTTTAGAATCTTACATTCTTGTAGAATCCATTCTTTTGAGATTGTTCAAAAGCTCACACCCTTAAAGGTTTTTAATTGTGGTAAACATGGCAAGCTGGAGATATTGAATGGAATTCCACCTCTCAGGATCCATGTTTCTACTAAATAAACACCAATTACGTTGTTGATACTGATGGCATGTTAAGCAGTGCTCATGCATATGTGTATAGTATTTATGCACCAATAGTGTAGAAAAGTTAATGAAGTGTATTTTAATAATAGGTGTTAAGATTTGTTTTGTAAATACTGTTTACTTTCTCTACTGGTTTTGCATTGTAGGCTCGGAACATCAAAACCTCAGAAATTGCAGCTATCAAAATTGTTAAACTGGATCCTGGTAAGGAACTGGCATCATATTTAAATGAAGTGTTGAACTATTTCAGGACTTTCATCAGTAGGGGACCTGGTTTAATGTAATGAAAACCTGTATTCATGCAAAATTGTAAACTCTTTCCTTTTTAAATGTTACACTATTTTTACAGTCCACATTCCACAAATATGTGTTTTAAATGTAATATAATCCAGTGTCCACAGTACTTCAGTAGTTCATACTTCATCTCTGTTTCTTTGTTGAGAAGGAATGCAGTGTTTGCAGTGTCTGCTCTGATGTCATACATACAGTATGCATGCTTGATGAATGAGCTGCCTTTCATTGGTCAGCTGTGCCAGTCATGTGACCCCCTCCCCCCCTTCTCTCCGTCCACAGGTGATGACATCACATCTATCCAGCAGGAGATCACCATGATGAAGGAATGCAAGCACAAGAACATCGTGGCCTATTTCGGCAGCTACCACAGGTGCAGTCCACTGGAATCAGCTTCTTCCTTCTGGAACACAGGGGAGCTTCTTTTACTGTCAGGGCAGATTCTTGAGCCAAAATACAAATGTTACATTCCACAGCTCACAGCCCACCCTCTTTTGCCAAACACTTCACTGCCTCGACTCAGCACTCAAATTCAAATGATTTCCCTCAGAAAAAGGCATGTACTGTTTGTGACATGCCAAGTGAACTCTTGGCATGTTTGGAGGTCAAGTGCCTATGTGTTGTGAATGCGTTGTGGTTTCTGTATGGGATGTTTGTTTCACAGCCAGGGGTAAAAAAGTTAATTCTGTTTCATTAATCCCCAAAGACAGACAGAAGTGGTATGTGTTTTTTAAACACTTGCTGGTATGTGTGCTGAATTGTATGACATGACATTCTATAGTCTCAAAACAAGCTTCATTATTTTTATTGCTAAATTAGGTTCTAGAAGTGCAAAAAAGACATCCCAGGGACAAACCGGAGACCTGAATTTAGACTGAGGTCTTGTATAGGATAGCAGCGCACAGTCGAGACAAACTGACCTGGATCTAAAAATCCCCCAGGCCGTTTTTATCTTTCCCTGTCCGCTGTGTGCCTTAATGTTACCTCTGTGACGCTGTTTATAAAGCCTTTGTCGCTGCCAGTTGTGCTCTCTCACCAAGCGCGCACACACACACACACACACACACACACACACACACACACACACACACACACACACACACACACACAGTGCTTGTTTAGAATTCCATCTCTCTCCTGGAGGATTCTAAAGTTTATATTTCCGTGGAGTTTTCTTTTTCTTTTTTTCATTCATGTGAAATCTGTCAGTGGTGCATTGTTTTTGCAAACGAGTCCGGGCAACGAAGCGTAGCTACTCGGAAGACAAAGCTGTGCGAAGAATACTAAATGTGCTTTTCCTCTGTGTGTGTGTGTGTGTGTGTGCTTTTTCAGGAATACTAAGTTATGGATATGCATGGAGTACTGTGGGGGAGGCTCACTGCAGGACATCTACCACGGTGAGGGGGTCAAAGGTCATCTGCAGTTGGCGTGACGACGCGTGGACATGTAGCAGCACCACGGCTGCCATTGTTGGTCTCATGAATAAACCAGGCCCAAATCTTGGCCACATCTATGTGGTTCTGAGGGTTGGGTCCACTGCTGCGTGGTTCTGAGAGTTGGGTCCAGATCTGTGTGGTTCTGAGGGTTGGGTTCACAGCTGTGTGGTTCTGAGGGTTGGGTTCAGATCTGTGTGGTTCTATGTGTTCGCTCCAGAACTGTGTGGTTCTGGGGGTTGGGTCCAGAGCTGTGTGGTTCTAAGGGCTGGGTCTAGATCTGTGTGGTTCTAAGGGCTGGGTCCAGAGCTGTGTGGTTCTGAGGGTTGGGTCCAGAGCTGTGTGGTTCTGAGGGTTGGATCCAGATCTGTGTGGTTCTGAGGGTTGGGTCCAGAGCTGTGTGGTTCTGAGGGTTGGATCCAGATCTATGTGGTTCTGAGGGTTGGGTCCAGATCTGTCTCTAGTGACCTCCCTGGAAGAAGTTATGTTCTCTGTGTGGGCTGATGGTCAGTCTGTTTGGCTGTCAGGAAGCAGGGTTATGCTGGTGAGAAGGTGTAGCACGGGCCGAAGAAGATCCCGTTTTAGCTTTGGCCCTGTTGCACATTATGCAACAAATCCACATATTTAGCTTACCCTTTGCCATATTTAGCTAGCTTAACCTTTGCTTTTGCTTGTAATTTCAGGGAGGTATACTTTATGATACACTATACTGTAGTTTCTCATTGTTCAGAAATAGAGACCCTGGGGGGGTAAAACGTGTGGAGGTACAGCACGTGTGTCATTGTTCGTGTGTGGGATGACACACAATGGTGTTTCTGAAAGCTGAAACAGTTGTTTTCTCCCTCAGTGACTGGACCGCTGAAAGAGAAACAGATTGCTTATGTCTGCCGGGAAACACTGCAGGTAAATTAACCCCTCACACTCACACACCTGTCCCCAGTAATGGCTGCCGATTATGTCTGCTCCAGTTTGTGGCACTGGCACGCTGAATTAAGCAAAGACTTCAGGGAAGATAAGAATAATTCTGCAGCACAAAGCCAAAAGGCACTAACTGCATATATTGTCAAATTGAGTTTAGACTAGAATTTGACTTTATAATACCTCCTTTGTCTCTGTGACTAAATCTCTTGCTTCTTCCTATTAAGAAAGTACATGAAAGCATCACCATCGTTATACCTACAACATGTTTGACTGGGCCATGTGACAACTTTAAAGACATTTTTTTCTCAGTTTCTATGTTCATGTAGTTACTGCACTTTGCCTTTGTAGGCCAGAATGCCTAGCAGTTATTACACCTCAGTGACCTTTTATTTCTTCATAGCCATACAGTATTTGCCAATAATATTTGCATGTTGTAAATACTTAATTGGATGGTTTCTCATTTATTGATTAAGCCTGGTCCCGGATTAAAGGACAACTTGATTGTAAATTTACATAAAAATGCTTCTAGGGCTAGTTGTATTCTGTGTACTGGAAACTGGTCCAATCTGGATTTGACAGTATCAGACATTAGATTGTATTTAAGTACAGAAAAGCTTACAGGAAGCATAAATATCTCAGCCTATTGTAGAATGGTACACTCTTTGAGTTGTATTTCAGTTCAGAAATGCTTGTGAGGGAGCCTAAAGATCAGAACTCGATGTAATCCTTGTGGATTCTGCTTGAGTTGAGGAGCCATCTGATTGAGGAACCATCTTGAGAAATATCACAGCCTATTGTAGTGTGGTAGATGCTTGACTTGTGCTTGAGTGGTGACTCAGGGCTCATTCACACCAAACACTCAGCGAATGCAGCGCGTGCCCGTTTTCTGTCCGTATTCGTTTAGAATGCATGCTAACAAATTAGACTATTCACATCGCAAGCGTGAGCTGCACGTATTCTGTCCCTATACAAACATATTGTATATGGACTCACGCTGGACACGTTCAACTCGGTGTGAATGAGCCCTTAGCCATCTTGACAACTGGTGCTGTTTGGTCTTGTTTTCCCCTCTCTGACTCAGGCCAATTACTGATCCACAGTTATGGGAGGAATGCAAGACCAAAGACATGCATGAATCACTGCACTGATGTTGCCCTCAAATTTGTCTGTTTCTCTGCTTGTTCCCCACACACGCACACACACACACACACACACACACACACACACACACACACACACACACACACACACACACACACACACACACACACACACAAACACACACAGGGCCTGTACCATCTGCACGAAACAAGCAAGATGCACAGGGACATTAAGGTAAATCCACTGCACCCTCTTGTTCAGACACATAGCCACTGTAGAGACCGTTGGTGTAATAGTCACATTTTCAAGATGACCCCATACTGCTCATGTGTGCGTGATTTGGTGAATGTCGTTATTAAGCTGTGGGTACTCTGCTGAGTATGACAAAGTGCTGTATAAATGCTGTCCCTTAACCACATAACTGACTATACAGCACAGACACGGTTAGCATGAGTGTGTCTCCACCCCTGTGATCCCAGCACCCTGCAGCAGTGACTGTATCACGGACATGACTAGGCATGACCATTAGCTCACGCTCTTTAGCTTGTGCAGGTGGAGACTGAGGTATTTCTGAAGAGCAGTGTGTGTGTGTGTGTGTGTGTGTGTGTGATTGTATCACAAGCATGACTAGGCAGGACCATTAGCTACACAAAGACATGTGGGAGACATCTGTCTGCCAATACTGGGTCAAGGGCATAGGTGACTGTGTGTGTGTGTATGTGTGTGTGTGTGTGTGTGTGTGTGTGTGTGTGTGTGTGTGTGTGTGTGTGTGTGTGTGTGTGTGTGTGTGTGTGTGTGTGTGTGTGTGTGTGTGTGTGTGTGAGGGAGAAAGAGGGAGAAGACAAAGTGGA
>CM050200.1:4875709-4878209 GCA_027475355.1 Coilia nasus
CCTCACTGCTCAGGTCACACCCACTTCAGGTAAGCACCTCACTGCTCACTGTTCAGGCCACACCTACTTCAGGTGAGCACCTCCTCACTCCTCCTCACTGCTCAGGTCACACCTACTTCAGGTGAGCACCCTCCTCCTCACTGCTCAGGTCACACCTACTTCAGGTGAACACCTCCTGACCTAACTCACTGCTCAGGCCACACCTACTTCAGGTGAGCATCTCCTAACTCCTCCTCACTGCTCAGGCCACACCTACTTCAGGTGAGCACCTCCTCACTGCTCACTGCTCAGGTCACACCTACTTAAGGTGAGCACCTTCCTCCTGAGACATAAGGTCTACTTCTGGTCAGTAGGTCTATATTACAGCAACACTAGGTAGATTTTTTAAGCCTTAAAATTATGTTTCCAAAATCGTTTCAGTGGTTCACCAACTTGTAACCGGGTGGAAGGCATTTCTGAATTTGCTTTGCCGCCATTCATGGGCTATACTTGCACTAAGTTTGTTTGGAGGAGTGAGGCTGCCTGTCTGTAGTTTGAATGAGAGACAATTCCACTTCCAACCTGTAGGGTGACTGAAGACAAAAACTGTTTAGTGCTGCTTTAAATCCACACTCTTGGTTAGAAGTCTTAAAACTCTTGGTTGAGCCTAAAAATCGAGTTTATGCCTAGCATTCTTGGAGATTCTGTGCCTTTTTATTGGGGCCTTTCAAATGTAAATCATTAATTGAACTGAATTATTATTTATTATTATATTATTATTAATTATTATTTGGCTAAAAGCAAATGCACTGGTATGAATACCTTGTGTTTACATTTTGAAGGGACAAACCCAGGAAAATAAAAGCTTGAGAAATTAAATAAAGAACAAGATTTTAATTCTGGAACATGCTGTTCCTTACATGTCCTTGCAGCGCTCTATTACGATGTAGTTTGTGTATAAAATGTTTCACCTTGTACAACAAAGCCCTTTAAAACATCATTCAATGGTTTTAAAAAAAGACATTATTTGTCCCTGTGAGGCACTGCCAAGAGCATTAAATTACATTACATTACATTACACTTGGCAGACGCTTTTATCCAAAGGACATAATCACAGCGTACAACACTTGCAGATACAAAGTGCACAGGAGATATACAGAGCAATAAGTGCAAATAGGCATAGTAATAGGCATAGTAATAGGCATAAGAGCAGGCATAGTAATAGGCATAAGAGCAGGCATAGTAATAGGCATAAGAGCAGGCATAGTAATAGGCATAGTAATAGGCATAGTAATAGGCATAGTAATAGGCATAAGAGCAGGCATAGTAATAGGCATAGTAATAGGCAAAGTAATAGGCATAAGAGCAGGCATAGTAATAGGCATAGTAATAGGCATAGTAATAGGCATAAGAGCAGGCATAGTAATAGGCATAGTAATAGGCATAAGAGCAGGCATAGTAATAGGCATAGTAATAGGCATAGTAATAGGCATAGTAATAGGCATAAGAGCAGGCATAGTAATAGGCATAAGAGCAGGCATAGTAATAGGCATAGTAATAGGCATAGTAATAGGCATAAGAGTAGGCATAGTAATAGGCATAGTAATAGGCATAAGAGCAGGCATAGTAATAGGCATAGTAATAGGCATAAGAGCAGGCATAGTAATAGGCATAAGAGCAGGCATAGTAATAGGCATAAGAGCAGGCATAGCAAGGACACACAGTGGTGCATAATAAGGGCCAGTTCACACTGGGACACTTTTCTACTCTGCCAGGCACTCAAATTCAATTGTTTTCCTACAGAACGATGCAGCTGCCAAGCGGTTTGACCTTTGCGAGGCGCTTTGCTGCTTTTTTCTGCCCGCGTCTTGTTCAGAAAACAGCGAGGGTTAAAAATAACGCAAGGCGATCAAAGTTAAAATCTGTTTAACGTTTGGACCGTGTCTTGCTCTACAATGGGTCGTTGCTTAGCTACAGTGACTTGCGGACAGCAGAGGTTTAAGTATTAATGGTAAAAAATGGAGGAACACATGTAACTCAGCAACAGCAAACGAACCTTTCGATCTCCAGCAAGCACTTATGAAGCATTTGGGTTTTTAAATACCAGCCATGCTCCTCGCATTTTGGAGGCATCCCAGTGTGAACGGCCCCTAAGACAAGCTAACATATAGCGCAAGCATGACAGGCAACATACAGGCCAACTGTTGTCACATTAGCTGATGTGTGTGGATCTGACCACTGTGCGTAATCTCCGACACGGCCCAGCTGGCTCTAATTAAAAGATGACAGACATTTTGTGTTCCAAACAACTGTCCAGAGAGATTATCTGGGAATGGGGATTAGATTAGGGATTATGTGGGGATTTAGTGATTATAACTTCAAAGAGCCTAACCTAATAAAAATAATAAAGTTGCGTTAAGTAGTTGTGGCTTTGAATGCTGATGTGAGCTTTTGATGGACAGAGAGCCTAGAGGAAGGCAGATATCAGTAGATCAGTAGATAGGTGGAGATAATCTTTAAA
>CM050200.1:4885709-4893209 GCA_027475355.1 Coilia nasus
TGTGTTCCTCTTCCACAGTTGACCAGGTCAAGTTTGGCTATCCTCGCAGAAAAGAGATGGAACCCTATCCTGACCTGGTGAGTAAATCTCTCCCTCTCTCTCTCTCTCTCTCTCTCTCTCTCTCTCTCTCTCTCTCTCTTTCTCTCTTTTTCTCTGTCTCTCTGTCTCTCTCTCTCTGTGATACAGCTGGAGTCCCTGCATAGGGACTGTAACATGCGCTGAATCAGGTGAGAGCACTGTGGTTAGCGGTGGTGCTAAGGGATGTGTATTGTGTCTTAGGGTTCCTATGACGACTGGAGCATTTCTGGAGATGAGGCGGAATCACCGTAAGATGCTTTTGATGACTCTCTCATCTTTACCTCTCATCTCTCCTTTTTCCTGGTAGAATTAAGGCCAATTTATAGTGCAGTCTCTCCCTCCTCTCTCTCTCTCTCCCACTCTCGCTCTGTCTTTCTCCCTCTTTCGCTCTGTCTTTCTTTCTCTCTAAGATGCTTGTGGTAGTAGTAATGGCTAATGGATAAAATCCCTGTCTTCCACTGACTAATAACATCTCTGAAGCTACATTAGTCTGACTGGACTGGTGTTGTGAATGTACTGAAGCTACATTAGTCTGACTGGACTGACATTGTAAGTATACTGGAGCTACAGTAGTCTGACTGGACTGGTGTTGTGAATGTACCGAAGCTACAGTAGTTTGACTGGTCTGACATTGTGAGTTCACAGTGACATTTAGCTGCAGTGAGGAGAACAGGCAGGCCCTTTGAGAGATAAACATCTATGCTGTCTCCCGCAGGAGTCTGCTGGAATGCGTGGAGGAGGCCCTGCAGCAGAGGTAGGTAGGCCACTGGCTCTCACCCAGTCGGCTGTGGCCGCGCAGGGAGCCATTGCGGCTCAAGCGCAGCAGCAGTTGCACCAAAATAGGAGATATTTCGGTGCAGCCAAGCACTTTGTTTACATGTCGCATTACTCTGGCTCCCTATCGACCGCCGCCACAGCACAGCACAGCACAGCACAGTTGGACTGGAGCTTTGCATAGCTCAATCAAGTGGTTGGTGTTTGTGGTTTTAATCAGCCTGTTTACATAGCTTTAATCAGACACCTCTAATGACTCTTCCTCCTCTCTCTTTCTGCCTTCCTCCCTCCCTCCCTCCCTCTCTTTCTTTCTGTCTCTCTCCCCCTTCTCTGCTTCTTATTTCTACATGTCTGCCACTTATCTCTCTGTATCTCTCTGTATGTCTCTGTGTGTGTCTCTCTCTCTCTCTCGCTCTCTCTCTTTCTCTCTCTCTCTCTGTATCTCTCTGTATCTCTCTCTCTCTCTCTCTCTTTATCTCTCTGTATCCCTCTCTCTCTCTCTCTCTCTCTGTATCTCTCTGTATCTCTATGTATCCCCCCCCCTCTCTCTCTCTTTCTGTATCTCTCTCTCTCTCTCTGTCTCTCTCTCTCTCCTCTCTCTCTCTCTCTCTCTCTCTCTCTCTCTCTCTCTCTCTCTCTCTCTCTTTCAGGAGTCTGACTATTAAGAGAGTGTTCTCCTCTGAGGTATGTTCACTGCTTGTGGAAGTACTGTGTGCCTCTTAAGCTTATATGGAATATAATAATGATGACACATAGAGCCTGTTACATGTAGTGCAGGTGTGAGGCGGGCATTGCTTATGAGTGTGTTAATGTGTCATTGATAGTGACATCAGTGTGTGGGAATATAATAATGATGACACATAGAGCCTGTTACATGTGGTGCAGGTGTGAGGCGGGCATTGATTACGAGTGTGATTATGTGTCATTGATAGTGACATCAGTGTGTTTATGTGTCATTGATAGTGACATCAGTCTGTTTATGTGTCATTGATAGTGACATCAGTCTGTTTATGTGTCATTGATAGTGACACCAGTGTGTGGGATTTAATGAGACATACATAGATGTGCTAGGATTGATCATTTGTTTGTAAAATAGTGTCAGTAGAACTGTATTTTTATGACCTACAATAAACCTGTAAGTGTGTTGAGTTGCTGAAGTCTGTACTGTATGGCCATTGTTATTTTGAAGTGGCTATTGGTACGGCAGCTTCCATGCCCCTAGAACTGGTATTATTGGTACGCAATCTTGGGTTAGGTTAGGTTAGGTTAGGTTAGGTTAGGTTAGGGATAGGGTTAGTAGGGAATTTTTATCTGATAAATATGAGTATGGTACAGTTTTCAAGTTCCGGACCTATAACTTTACATGTGTTGGTCCAGAAGAATGTAGAGTATTGGCCTGGGTGTGCCCATACTGCCTGTGACGCTGCATTTACATTTCGCGAGCAAGTCAGTCTGGCCAAGCTGCCTATTTAAACCATTTCTACTCAGCCCTTAGATAGGGGGCCAATGAAAATCGAGCATTTCAAAAGGCAATGACGCGGTAGTTTAGCGACCGGAAATCTATCTCAGTCACTGTCTACATGGCGAACATGGAGCAACCGTAAGATTTCAATGCATCTGTAGCTGCTGTTTAGGACAAATTCAAAGGGAAGCTTCCCTGAAAATAGAGCAAAGGGCAGCCCTTGAAGCATTTGTTGCGGGAAAGGGCGTTTTTGCAATGCTACCGACCGGCTTCGGTAAAAGTTTAATTTATCAGTTAGCCCCGCTGGTAGCCAAGTCGATGGGGCTTTGCGAGGACGTTGTTGTTGTGGTCATTTCGCCTTTGATTGCACTGATTCGTTTTTCGAATATCAATATTGAATGACCAACACCAGCCACTCTCATGTTCACCTCACAAGTCCGTCAAAAATCATTTAACGCCATTTCTATATGACTACAGGCTACTACTACTTTTTGTTTGGATCAAGCAGTTTCTTTCGCTACATATAGGATCAGAGGACAGAGGGGTGTGATTGGTTGAAGCTTCGTCCAGTAGCAAACAGAGGCATTTGAAAGAGGCATGTTAAGCCCGCCTTCTGAGAAATGGGTTTACAACACAGCTTGGCCAGACCAATGCTCGCAGAGCATTGACAAGTCGCAATAGCCAGGCTAGTAGAGTATAGGTTCCGGACCAATATCCTTACATCTACTGGTACGGATTTCTGGACCCGGAGCCACTGCTTGATATTTATGTGAGAGTGTGTGTACAAGTGTTTCATATCAGTGTGTATTTGGCTGCTGATATATATGGGAGTCTGACCAGTGATATTCCTAATGAACATGTTTATTCAGGTGTAATAGAGAAAGGGCCCTTTCTGGGATAGCAGGCAGTTTAACCATTATTGTGTGTTTGTGTGCTAATGTGTGTTTCTGTTTAGTGGACTAGACATCAGAGACAGCAGGCTGTTTAATTTGTGATGGGTGTGTGTCCGTCTACGTATGTGCGTGTCTCTCCGTGTGTGCATTTGTGTGTGTGTGTGTGTGTGTGTGTGTGTGTATGTATGTATGTATGTGTGTGTGTGTGTGTGTGTGTGTGTGTGTGTGTGTGTGTGTGTGTGTAGTGGGGTAAAGGAGGCTTCAGGCGAAGTGGGCTGTTTAACCCCCCTCCTGCCTCCACCACGGCCTCCCTGCCCGCTATGGGGGGCTACCCGCCCAGTCTGGAGGACAGGGACCTCACGCTCAAGGCCAGCACCACCCTGGGCCCCGACGCCACCACCAGGCCACTCTCAGGTACTACACACACACACACACTCACACACACACACACACACACTCACACACACACATACACCTGCAGACACAAAGACACAACCACACACACACACACCTGCAGACACAAAGACACACACACACACACACACACACACACACACACACACACACACACACACACACACACACACACACACACATACACTTGCAGACACACACACACACACACACACAGTCACACGTTGTACATCATTGATAGTATTTATTTAACATAATGACTTTAATTTTAAAAGCATCCACCTGAATGCAAATCTCACTTTGAGTTCATACAGCAGCTATCTTTCTACTGAAACATAGACCATGTCTGAGATGTTCACTTGTTCACTATAGCACACTATATAGGCCACTCTCAGGTACTACACACACACACACACACACACACACACACACACACACACACACACACACACACACACATACACCTGCAGACACACACCTGTTCACTATAGCACACTACATAGGCCACTCTCAGGTACTACACACACACACACACACACACACACACACACACACACACACACACACACACACATACACCTGCAGACACACACCTGTTCACTATAGCACACTATATAGGCCACTCTCAGGTACTACACACACACACACACACACACACACACACATTGTTTTGTTGCCTTCATAGTGTACTACATAGTGAACAAGTGTTCATTTTGGATGCGATCATAGACTGCACGGTTACAGTAAGTCATTACACACTTTTAAGCCTTTGTTGGGTGATATGCCCATTGCACAGTGTTCTTGTTTTCATTGATTTATGTGATGTGTTATTTTCTTCATAGTTTTTAGTTTTACTTTGTTACTTGTATTTGTTCTTTTATTGTTGCTTGTTATTTGTTTACTTTAATTGTATGAATTGTAAACTCAGAGTATTTATGTAAAAGAGTTTTATGCTTAGTCAATTCTCCCTGATAATGATTGATTAATGAAGTCTGTTCAACATCTTCTGTTTTTTTTACAGTGTTGTCCAGGTGCTCTGCCAGTGAGGATGTGCGGGACTGGTGCAGTGACCTCTCTGTGCCTGAGGGGGGCGATGGAGAGGAGGAGAAGAGCTCCGAGCATGGCACCTCTCCCCCCAAAGACACGGCCCTCTCCCCAGAGTGGAGCACCCTGAGGCGGAAGAGAGAGGAGTCGGTGAGTGGCTCCAGCCCCTGGTCCGGCCCTGATATAGCCTTGATGTAACCCTGATATGGCCCTAATATAGCCTCGATATAACCCTGATGTGGCCCAGATGTAGCCCTGATGTGGTCCACGGAGGCAGCTGTGGCCTAGTGGTTAGAGAGTTGGTTTTTGCTCAAATCCCGTTCCAGTAAGAAGAATGGGCGTGAGGGAGTAAACAACCAGTGCTCTCCTGCACCCTCATCCATCGCTGAAGTGCTCTTGAGCAAGGCATCTAAACCCACATTATTCCAGGGTCTGTAACTGAAACACTGTACCTAAATAACTGTAAGTCGCTCTGGATAAAAGCATAAGTGTAATGTAATGTAGCCCTGTTGAAGGCCTGCCGTGGACATTACCATTGTTCAGTGTCTGTTTGGGAAGGGCATTGCCAGTCAGGAAGTCAAGAGGTCATGAGAGCAGACAGCAGAGTGTTGTGTAATGTGTTTGCAAGGGCTGGCCATTCTGACCTAAGGTCTGAGCATGTCGTGTATAGTGTGATGAAAAAAAATAACATATTGCATGAATTTCAGTTTTTTGAGTTTATGCTAATTTACACTAAAACAGGAATCCGACTGTTTTCATAACGAAACAACAAATGTTTTTTTTTTCTCACAAATTCCTTTGCAGTGTTTGAATCCTTACCCTAGTTTAATATACGTGAGTTAAAAAAACTACTAGCGATAACAGAATCGTTCCCTGTGTGTGTGTGTGTTTAACTATTTTTTAACCATTTGTAGAGTGCAGAATGTCATGGACTGCCTCCAACCCCCCACGTACATGTAAGTGGAGCTCTATAACCGCATGCAACCCACAGAAGAGTTCTTCGAGGCCGATCTCACCAAGAACTATAACTATAACTATAACTTTTTTTCCCAAAAATCATTCTTAGTTTAGTGAATAGCCCTGCTCACATGACATGTCAGATATAACAACAACCACAGCCTGAGCGATATTGTAGGGATCACTGACGATTTTAGACTGATTTTATGAACTACAAAAACACTGTCAGCCAATCAGAATTCATTAGATATATACAGTAGGACATCACATTCTTTTAGCTGTGATGAGAATTGTGTCATTCAAATATCGTTCTTCAGTGTGGACGCTCATACCGTTATAGTTCTGTGAGCTCTATAAGCTATAGTTCTCGCTGTCGTTATAGTTATAGGTATGAACGGGCGTTTACCCGTAGGCTACACCAGGCGTTTACCCGTAGGCTACACCAGGCGTTTACCCGTAGGCTACACCAGGCGTTTACCCATAGGCTACACCAGGCGTTTACCCATAGGCTACACCAGGCATTTACCCATAGGCTACACCAGGTGTATTTACCCATAGGCTACACCAGGCGTTTACCCGTAGGCTACACCAGGCGTTTACCCATAGGCTACACCAGGCGTTTACCCGTAGGCTACACCAGGCGTTTACCCGTAGGCTACACCAGGCGTTTACCCATAGGCTACACCAGGTGTATTTACCCATAGGCTACACCAGGCGTTTACCCGTAGGCTACACCAGGCGTTTACCCATAGGCTACACCAGGCGTTTACCCGTAGGCTACACCAGGCGTTTACCCGTAGGCTACACCAGGTGTTTACCCGTAGGCTACACCAGGCGTTTACCCGTAGGCTACACCAGGCGTTTACCCGTAGGCTACACCAGGTGTTTACCCGTAGGCTACACCAGGCGTTTATCCATAGGCTACACCAGGCGTTTACCCATAGGCTACACCAGGCGTTTACCCATAGGCTACACCAGGCGTTTACCCACAGGCTACACCAGGCGTTTACCCATAGGCTACGCTAGGCGTTTACCCATAGGCTACACCAGGCGTTTACCCATAGGCTACACCAGGCGTTTACCCATAGGCTACACCAGGCGTTTACCCATAGGCTACACCAGGTGTATTTACCCATAGGCTACACCAGGCGTTTACCCATAGGCTACACCAGGCGTTTACCCGTAGGCTACACCAGGCGTGGAGCAGAAGCAAAAATAGGTGCAGAGTGGAATTTCCATTTACAAAATAAAAAAACAAAAACGATTAACTTCTTATTAGAAGTTTACATTTGTTAAATAAATTCTTTAAAAAAGTCATTTTTTCAATAAAAATAACACATTTTGTTGGAAGATGTCTGATCGTTTTATGAAAGATTTGTATTTTAAGTGCAGAATGCCCTTTCTGTACACATGAACAGATATTGCAGTTTTAAAATATAAGTTCATGAAGTCACTATTTCAATTTGTGTGAGAAATTACTGATGGAAACATGATGGATGATTCCAGATGGGAGCCTGCTTCTCCAAGGTCTTTAATGGCTGCCCATTGAAGATCCACTGTGCTGTGACATGGGTGTTCCCCAAGACCAGAGGTTAGCATGCCTGCTAATGCAAACTGTCAAAATATCTTCCTTATCATATCGATTGTTTGTTTTTCTCCCAAAACGATTGTCAGGCTGTGTAATGCAATTGTTTATGTGAGCTAAATTCAGTCAGTCAGCTTTGTGTTATTTTGTACCATAGCATTCTGCATAGCATAGCCCTATGTGTTTACCTCACTCTGCTTAGAGCATTACAAAATTAGATTGAGTGACCTTGACGTTGACCTTAGACTGAGTGACCTTGACGTTGACCTTAGACTGAGTGACCTTGACGTTGA
>CM050200.1:4905709-4908209 GCA_027475355.1 Coilia nasus
TCTGGGGGTCAGCTGGCACAGGGATGGCACGGGGATGGCACAGGGTTTCACGCCGCGGAGCCACGCACCGTATGGCAAGGGCCACGCCGCCAGCAGGACGAGGGGCCAGCCCTTGGCAAAGCACGGTCAGAGTGAGTCACAGACCAGCTACAGCATCGCGCAAAGCAACACCACACAACAGGGCAGAGTCAGAGTCAGACTTAAACATACACAGTGCTGCCCAGCTTACACTTACAAAGTTCTCAGTGCCTCGTTTTTAATGTCAGGGCCTCAGTTACTTGGCCACATACGACCTGTGAACCTGAAGGTGCTGTAGTTTCTCGTCGCCGCCATGATGAAAGTCCAAACAAGTCGATTGTACTACCTCTTCTCCTATTCTTCCTGCTGGTTCGTGTTCCTCAATCAACTTGTGCGGACTTTCATCATGGCGGCGACGAGAAACTACAACAAGTTACTGCCTGTCAAAACTATTTTATTAATAAATGTTGTGTACACTTACAAAGTTCTCAGTGCCTCGTTTTTAATGTCAGGGCCTTTGTTGTACTACCAATGGAGTGTGGAGTTTCTTCGAGCTGTTGTAATGGTTTAAAAATAGCGTAGTCGTCATGCTTCGTCTAAGGGCACCTACCACTTACATTGTTAGCCTTCTGGGACAAACGCTAAAAAATAGTTTAAATGCAACAGGCTAAATCAATTTTGCTCCTCAGTACACATACCAACTTGGTATGATGTTTTAACATGCCAATTTTCATTTTACACCGAAGTTGTCCTTTAAAGCACCACAATACAATTATGTGCAGGTACAGTACACAATATTGCCCAAAGAAAATACAGTACACAACTCGACGCACTTGTGTATACACTTCTATGCCGGAGCGAAACACTAACAACACCCCGACTGCACATGACGGCTGACAGACACACACACACACACACACACACACACACACACACAACAAATTGTTTCAAATAGGTTTCTGACCCCTGACTGCACATGACGGCTGACAGACACACATGCACACACACACACACACACACACACACAACAAATTGTTTAGGTTTCTGACCCCTGACTGCACATGACGGCTGACAGACACACACACACACACACACACACACACACACACACACACACACACAACAAATTGTTTAGGATTCTGACCCCTGACCGCACATGACGGCTGACAGTAGTACTAGGACACCTAGCAATAGGAGTAGAGAAATGTGGCCTATGTGGCCAGTTGTGTATGTGTGTGTGTCTGTGTGTTCGTTTGTTGTTTGTTTGTGTGTTTGTTTGTATGTGTGTGTGTTCTGTGTCTTGTCTGTGTGTGGTTTTTGTTCCTAAATAAGCTGTAGACACAAAAAGGAGAGCATTGTATTTGCCATTGCTAGTAGGATTATCCAGCCAGGTCCCACACACACACACACACACACACACACAACAAACTCTTTAGGATTCTGACCCCTGACACACATACGCATACACACACACACACACGTCTGAGGAGCTTTCCCCACACTGAAACGACGGAAGGAGATGAGACGATGGCGCGGGAGTGAGAGTGTGTGCGTGTGTGTGTGTGTGTGTGTGTGAAGACGCTAAGAGGAGGAAGGAGAGACCGGATTACGCCCAACAACTTACACTCACAGCAAACAGGTGGTGTGTGACCTCACAAACACCTTTCACATACAAACATTACACACACACACACACACACACACACACAGGTTACATGCTGGCCACCTGATGTCCTCTTCCCGTGTCTATGTACTGTGTGTGTAATGCGTATGTTACTGTTACAGTTACTGATATGGAATTTAGCAGACGCTTTTCTCCAAAGCAAAGGACAGCCATATAAGCATCACAAATTATGACCAAAAACACTAACTTCTGAAATCATGTTGTGGGCAGCTGTGGCCTAGTGGTTAGGGAGTTGGTCTTGCAATCGGAAGGTTGCCGGTTCGAATCCCACCCTACCCATGGTTGAGATGCCCTTGAGCAAGGCATCTAACCCCACACACACACTGCTCCAGGGACTGTAACTGAAACCCTGTAAATATCTGTAAGTCGCTCTGGATAAGAGCGTCAGCTAAGTGTAATGTAATGTAATGTTACATTAAATGAGAACGTAACACTCACAACATGGTTAAAACCTTTTATCCGAAGTGTCTTGCAACTGAAGAAACAATCGAGCAACATATAGATAATTATGTTTAAGTACAGATATATATGTGCATGTGGGAAAATGAAAGTTAGTCCCAATGGTCATTGTAATCACACTGTACACACAACGAAATTCAACCTCTGCATTCAACCCATCACACACGTGAGCAGGGGGCAGCCATGACAATGGTGCCCAGGGAGCAGTGTGTGGGGGGCGGTGTCATGCTCAGGACACCTCAGTCATGAGGGGGGATGTAGGAGAGCGCTAGTCAGTCACTCACCCCACCCACCTATCAGCGTCAGGGAATGAACCTGTGATCTTCAGGCTGCAAATCC